>JAIUZE010067426.1:0-48355 GCA_022085475.1 Heliosperma pusillum
CCGTCGCGGGACTCGGGCCGGGGATTTGTCTTCAAGTAAGGTTGTATTTAATTAATGAATTAGCCTTAGTAGATATGAGGCGATATGTTATTTGAATATGATTTATATGCAATTAGTCACATGATAGGAGGTTGTTCCCGTGACTGTTTGATTGTATGATATATGTCGTGTTGACTAAGTACCCATAGAGAATTATGAGTATATGGCGTCCTGACCATTCTAATTCTAAATGAGTATCTTGGACCATGACATTGATAGGCCATACTATCTTTAACGAGCATACGGAGTTTACCGCTTGATAGCTTTTGTGTCACGGCCTGGGGGGGCTTATCTCCAAGTCGGGGCATGGCATCCTAAGAGTTCCGCTTTGGGAAGGGAGCCAGCTTAAGTACGAGCCATCTCTGCTTAGGGGGTCGCCTAGCAGAGTTTCTTGTGTACGGTTATGTCATGAGACGGGGAATGGAATAGCTGTTGTCGCTAGGTCTGATCAGTCTAGGACTAGGATGTTTTCCTACCTGGTGGTATAGCCTCGAGTTACAGAAGTCTTCTATTGACTGCCTAGGAACTTATGCCTGTTTGTAGAGGTATTGGTCTTTCATGTTTGTATGATTCTATGAGTTCTAGAAGGTGAGATGCAAGCCGGCTAGGATTGATAGAGTTTGGATTACCGATTGTTAACTGATTCACATGATTACGTGTTGATTAGGGTTTGAGTGTATCATGGCCATGTTAATGGTAACCTCTGAGCTAGCATACCAGCTTCCCTACCTCGTGTTATAGTTTATTATCGGATTCACATGATAGCTTTCATATGCTAGGTTATATGTTAGTTAATTGTTTCATAACATGAAAAGCATATCATATATGTTAAGGTTTTGTATTTTCCATATACATTGCTTTTATGTTATTCATGTTTAATTAAACTCGACATTTCGTGGCTGGGAGAACTCGGAGTTACTCCCCACTGACTGTGGCTTCCGTGTTTATATTTAATGCGGTCGAACAGGTGGTGATGCATACATTGGGTACATTGACGAGCTAGCGAGCGAAGTATTACCTTGGACCTATATTCGGTTCTTAGATTGTATATTATTATACACTCTTTTATTTCCGTATTTATACGGGAGATATGTCTCCCGTCTTGTATAATTCTTATGTAAAATTTTATTTCCTTTTCATTATGAACCTTTGTATTTAAGACACCTTTATTATGTATTCTCATATTTTATTCAGTTAAATTATTTTTTTTCTTTCCGCAAATTTGAGGGTGTCACAGTTGGTATCAGAGCATTTTTGCTCCCGACGCACGTTTGTGTACCCTTGTATAAATAACTTGACCTTAATAAAATAATAAACTTGTGAGATAGAATGGTAGGATGGGTAGATTAGGATTTATGTTGTAGTCTATTTGTTTATGCTAATTGTTAGGAGTAACTTAATTTGTTTTGTTTCTTATGTCTGGTTGGACCTCGTGTAGAGGAGATCGCTGTTAGTGCAAACCAGGTCTCTCCTCTTAGAGAAGACAATTGCCAAGGAGGCTATGCTTGGGTGGCTAGCCAGATTGCTAGGAGCAACATTACGCCTTATGGTGGTGAGCCGGACCCTACCGAGCTCTCGGAATGGTTTCGAGAGATGGAGAATTAGTTTGACTATTACCAAGTCCTAGAAGAGGACAAGGTAAGGATTGCTCAGTTCTTCCTGGTAAGGGAGGCAGACTACTGGTGGTCTATTTCCAATCCCACCGCTATTCTTGAAATCAATTTCGAGTGGGAATGTTTCAAGTCTCTTGTTGAGGACCGATTTTGCCCCTTGAAGCTCAATCAGCAAAAACTCAGAGAATTCATCGATTTCAAGCAAGGTGATTTGATGACCCAAGACTTCACTACTCAATTCAACCAGCTTGCTCGTTTTGCGCCAGGACTCATCAATGATGATGAAGATAGAGCTTTTTACTATCGTAATAAGCTAAGTGCTTTGCTTCAAAGCAAAGTAAGGAGGAGCTCTACATCTTTCGGAGAATTATATGACGATGCCCTTCGGGCCGAGGACTCCATGAAGGCCTTTAGTGATGGGGCAAAGATGAAGAGTCCATCTCCTTTTTCCTCTTTCAGTCCAGACCAACATGACTCGAAAAAAGGTCGTATCTGTTTTGGGTGCAAGCTGCCTATGCATCCAGGTATTGGCTGTTTCAACAAGCCAAATGTGTGCTATACTTGTCGGAAATCGGGACATAGGTCTAATGTATGTCCTGAAAAGAAGAAGGCAGCTTTTACACCAGCTACTTCTGGGAGACCGAAGGGTCGAATTCTCATGAGCCGCGCTAAGGCCGATGCTCAACCTGACATTATGACTGGTATGTTTCAATTTATGAAATCCGTGTTTAATTTTATTAGATACGGGAGCTTCTTTGTCCTTTATTTCGATGAGACTATCCGATAATTTACCTCTCAAAGCTTCAATTGAAGAAAGTCCTCCTATATCTTCACCGTCCAGAGATGTGTTTTCATGCTCGTATCTTCTTTCTTACTCGGTTAGCTTCATAGCTCTTCTATCTGTTTGTCTCTTCCTCAACCTCGTTTTCTTTTTCGCCTTTGCCTTTTTCATCTTATCGTAGTCTTTAGTGACGCTTCCTAATGTTCCTTGTATCATATTCTTTTATCCCTACTCTCTTGAGAGGTAGTTTTTCCTATTAGCTAACGTAAGGGTTAGTAGGTGTGTTTGGAAGAAGTTTTGAATATGGTACCTAACCATCCTATTAGGCTAGTTTCATGTTTAGATGATTATAAGGATTTGAGGATAAACTTAGGATGAGACTCTCCTAGTGGTTTTAGACTATGAAAGCTTAATGTTGCAATACCATTTTCAGGATCGAAATAATCATAATGATAGTGGGTAGTTGTGGTTAAGAATTTTAGTGATTCTTTAAGTGTTACTTGGGAAATTGAGGTCTTTAAATGTTGGACCCTAACTGGAATAATTACCTTGTGGAATTTTGGATTTGGATGACCAAACTTGAGGAATATTGTTATAAGCGAAAACCGATGTATTGAGAGTTTGGAAGAGATAAATAAATTGATTTACGGTTGCATTGCCCTATGTTTGGCAAAAGTTAAGTAAAATAATAATTGTGTGACTAATCTCTTTGAGGTTTTGTGATTCAACTTTTGAGGATGAGAAGGGTCATTGTTAATAATTTAGGGTAATGAATTTTTGAATAAATTGGATTAAAGGATTTCATAATAAGTCCTTTACTTTGAGGTTGTTAGCAGTCTTGTTTCCCTAATTATAAATATTTTGATGGTAATTTCCAATAAGAGTTTTGATGGACCTTAGAAGATTTTAATTGAATTTAAATAATTGGGAGTTGATACTCGATGTGTCATGCTTATGAAATAATTTGGTAGGAATCTGATGATTGAAAATGTTGAGGATTATTGCACTCTCTTGAGGACTAGTTTACTTGTACAGTTAGTGTTGTCGAGTTGCGATCGACATTTGAATTGTCATAGATGGAAGATAGTTTTGTGATTTATTTCTTCCTTTCCTCTTTCTATTCGATTTATTCTTTCGAATATTCCGTTCTTTCTATCGAATATCATCTTCTATAGATAGATTATTAGAAGTTTTAGTTAGAAATTTTAAGCATAGATAGTAGAGTTATTACCTTTACTATAAAATTTTTGAACTAAAAGCTTTTGGAAATGTTTTATGATTTCAAGTATTTTACCGTCAAGGAGTGTTGAGACTTGTTATTGGAGACGTTCGATAACTAGTTTTCTCATTTATTGATGAGAAAATGTATCTTTTAAAGTCTTTGACTTGGGACGTCGATGTTCTTAACAGCTGACGAGAACCTTCCGCCCCATTGATAAGACCCTATATTTTTATTACAAATATATTATTAACAGTTTTGAAATAGACCTACATATATGTTACTTTCCTTCTTCTAAGTTTCGAGGACGAAACTTTTTAAAAGGAGGGGTGATTGTAACAACCCGAAAAGTACCCAATTTTTCTAGTAAAAATTTCTTAAGGATACTTTTCAGCAAGGTTAAGTTTTTTTTAAAATAGAATTTATTGTTTCGAGTCGTATTTTGAAATTCCGAGTTCGTATTTGGAATTTCTGAGAGATTTCATGAAAATCCCGTTTTTAAGTCATCTTTGACTTTTCTTGACTTTTAAGTCGTCTTTGACTTTTCTTGACTTTTTAAAGTCGTCATTGACTTTTCTTGACTTTTCAGTCGTCATAAACTTTTCTTGACTTTTAAGTCATCTTTGACTTTTCTTGACTTTTAAGTCGACTTTGACTTTCGTTGACTTTTCCGACTCACCTCGTAAATTGAAAGACTGAAATTTTATTTTGAAAAATAATAAATTTAATTTATTTTTATTATGATTTATTTGAATTTATGATAATTTAATATAATTATTTTGAATTTATTCGGAATTAAAGAATAACTTTTACGGTTTAATCCCGAACATCATTTAACTATTCCCGAGTCATCTTAAATCCCGAAACAAACCCGAAACCCGACTTTGGCATGAGTCACACGCCCATGTCATCTTTTTCCACACACAATTAGATCTTTTAATTGTTTCGATTAAACTAATACAAATATCTAAGATATTTGTAACTTTATCGATCCGTCAACTGAAATTACGCAAATCGCTCGAAAAACAGATCCGATTCCTCTCATTTCTCACGGCTCCTCTCCTCTCTAAAAGGACTAGATATTTTCATTTCTTTTCATTACAATAACATAATATCTAGATATTTCATTAAACAATTATAAAACCTAATAATATCTAATTAATTACCTTAATTAATTATAAAACCCGAGTCAATCCCGTAACAACAATTTCAAAACCCGACTCATTATTTTCTCTATAAACACACGGCCCAATCCCACCATTTCCCACTAACTATCTTTTCATTTTACACTAAATCAACTTAAGGTCTAATTATACTTTCTTTAATCGTTCTTTATCGTTCTTCGTCGTTCTTCGTCGTTCTTGAGCAAAATCATCATAAAACCCTCATTTCTTATTCAAATCCGTCCTAACTTATATTTCTAGAATCTCCTCTTCGCTCTCCATCTTCAAGTACGGTTTATTTTCAATTCCGACAAAATCGTTTTCAACATTTTAATTATGGAAAATCAAGTTTTAATTCTAATAATGTTTTTCTTGTCATTTCTTATAGGGGAAGATTTTGAAGAAGAGTTTGGAGACTCGTATATTTTGGGTGAAGATTAGTAGGCGGGTTTATACTTCTTATTTTTTTGGTGCTAATTGATTTTGCTAGCTAAGGTAACGATTCCGAGTTACTCGACGAATTTAATGTTACATATCTTTTGTTTCTTTTGTTTTTGGTTCATCTTATGTTTTTGTTCATGTTATTGTTATTTATGGTTTTAGTAGTAACATGATAAGTAGTTATGATTTTCATGTTGTATGGTATTTTTGATATGTTAGTGTTCTTGACATATTTGGATGATTTATTTATAACCATGATTTTTATATGAATGATGGTTGAATTGGATGTTTAAAAATGGATGTTGTTAATAAAAATCATGTTAGAATTAATTTGGATTGATGGTTGTTGAAACCGTGTAAGGTGGCCGTGTAAACCAGCCCAAACCAGGCCGGTTCAGGCCGGTTCAGGCCGGTTCAGGCCCGGTCCAGGCCGGTCTGGGTTGGTCCATGGTTGGTCCGGGTTTTGGTCTTTGGGTTTGTGTCGATGTTTGATTGTTTAGTTGTTGTTTTGACGGGTTTTAAATATGATATGCATGCGGGAAATTTTAAGAAACGATTTTATAAAAGTCGACCAAAACTGACCAAAACAGCCCGTGGGCCAAACCAGGCCCGGTTCATTTCGGCCCAGTCAGGCTGGTCCAGCCCATGACCCGTGATTTCTTTGGACTTGTGACGGTTTTTGAGTTTATTGTTATTTTATCGCGTTTTGTAATAATTAGCAAGTGAGAAATGTTAATAAGTAAAATATTTAATTAAAAAGGTTTTCATAAAATTATTATTTCTCACATGTTAGAAATTATAATACGAGATAGTTTAATTTGTATCCTTTAAGTCAAGCGGGTTTTAGTAAATTTAATAATTCACATGTTAGAATTTTAATAAATAACATGTAATGAATATGTTGATTTTATGTTATGTGATAAGACTCTGTTTCTAGCCGGTTTGACCAAACGGGTTTGGTCAAACTAAGATCTAGTCAGCCCCGTTTTGACTGATGACCCGTCGCGGGACTCGGGTCGGGGATTTGTCTTCAAGTAAGGTTGTATTTAATTATTGAATTAGCCTTAGTAGATATGAGGCGATATGATATTTGATTATGATTTATATGCAATTAGTCACATGATAGGATGTTTTTCCCGTGACTGTTTTATTATATGGTTGGTGTCGTGTTGACTAAGTACACATAGAGAATTATGAGTATATGGCGTCTTGACCATTCTAATTCTAAATGAGTATCTTGGACCATGACATTGATAGGCCGTACTGTCTTTAACGAGTATATAGTTCGCCGCTTGATAGCTTTTGTGTCTCGGCTTGGTGGGTTTATATCCAGTCGGGGCATGGCTGCCTGATCCTTTTGGGAATGGAGCCAGCTTAAGTACTAGCCATCTCTGCTTAGGGGGTCGCCTAGTAGAGTTTCTCATGTACGGTTATGTCATGGGACGGGGAATGGAATAGCTGTTGTCGCTAGGTCTGATCAGTCTAGGACTAGGATGTTTTCCTACCTTGTGGTATAGCCTCGAGTTACAGAAGTCGTCTATTGACTGTACTAGGAACTTATGCCTGTTTGTAGAAGGATTTGTCTTTCATGTTTGTATGATTCTATGAATCTTAGAAGGTGAGATGCAAGCCGGCTAAGATTGATAGAGTTTGGATTACCGATTGTTAACTGATTCACATGATATTATGTGTTGATTAGGGTTTGAGTGTATCATGGCCATGTTAACGGTAACCTCTGAGCTAGCATACCAGCTTCCCTACCTCGTATTATAGTTTATTATCAGATTCACATGATAGCTTTCATATGCTAGGTTATATGTTAGTTAATTGTTTCATAACATGAAAAGCATATCATATATGTTAAGTTTTGTATTTTCCATATACATTGCTTTTATGTTATTCATGTTTAATTAAACTCGACATTTCGTGGCTGGGAGAACTCGGAGTTACTCCCCACTGACTGTGGCTTCCGTGTTTATATTTAATGCGGTTGGCAGGTTTGTGATGCATACATTGGGTACATTGACGAGCTAGCGAGCGAAGTATTTACCTTGGACCTATATTCGGTTCTTTAGGATTGTATATTATACACTCTTTTATTTCGTATTTATACGGGAGATATGTCTTCCGTTTTGGATATTTCTTTTGTATAATATTATTTCCTTTTCATTATGAACCTTTGTATTTAAGACACCCTTATTATGTATTCTCATCTTTTATTCAGTTAAATTATTTTTTTTTTCTTTCCGCAAATTTGAGGGTGTTACAAACTAGGCCAAATAAAAATTTATAAAACCTTACCTAGACTCAAACCAACCTAAATAAAAGGGGTAGTAAGGGTAAGAAAAGGGTCGAACCCAAGGGAAAGCGGTAATGCTAAAATAATCTAATCTAGACTCTTGCAAAATATCATTTAACAAAACTAATGACTCTAATCACAAATTAAGGCACTAATTACTAATTAAGACACTAATTAAAAAAAGGTTTAAATTAATTACAAACTATGATATTCACAATGGGAAAACATGTAGGAAAACATAATTTGGGAAATTTGGGTAAAAAGATGGGTTAACATGAAACATGAAATTCTAGTTTAGGCACTAGCACAAACACCTTCTATGCAATTTATCAAATATGAGAGAAAATACTTAGTGTAATTATCCCAAGCAACACCACAATTAGCAAAGATGACTCCTTTCTACCTCTCCTCTTATTTATCTAATACTACCTCCTAAGAAATAGTCAACATGAATTAAACCACCCAAAATTGACCCTTTACAACTTAATCAACACTTATTAAAACATAAGCATATACAAAGAAGTAAGCTTTAAGCATTCAACCAAAGGATTAAGCTAGAATTATGAAATTCAAGATTAAACCATGTAAAAATCACTCAACATACAATTTATCACCCAAAAGACTCAAACTTTAAACCAAAGATGAAGTCTTTCAAGTTCACTTCACACATTCAAGCATAGGGTGACAATTCCTACCAAGAACAAGCATTTATCAAGTAAACAAAATGTCAAGCTAGTCAAACAAAACATTCATTCACTCAACATAAAAGATTAACATAAACAAATTGCATTAAATAAGGAAGAAGAGGATTAGAGAGTCATACAATGCTAAAGGTGTGAACTTGTTCAAATTACACCAAGTAATGAAGAAATTAGCTACCCATAGTCTTCATATTACAACCTTTGCTTAAATTCAAACCAATTACAAGAGCTAAAAATGAACAACAAACTAGAGAGAAATTCTAAGGAAAAATTGTTGTTCAATGTTGTATGCTTGGTCCCTCTCTCTCTTCAGTTTTCTTCTTAAATACCCTTGGTCCGCAAACCTAGGGGCCTTGAAAGGTGGGCTTTCAAAAGACAAGACGGAGAAATGAAGAAATGCCGTGCTGAGATAGGACGCTGGCAGCGTCCTACGACGCTGGCAGCGTCCTGATGACGCTGGCAGCGTCCTGTGCTGCTGGATTTTCCTTTGCTTTTTCCTTCTTGACTTTCGTTGACCCTTGGATTTTGGCCCCGCCTTGACTTCCATTGACCCATTGGGTTTGGTCTTCTTGCCTTGATGATTCATTGCTAGCCCACTCCAATTTCCGGGTTTTTGGGTCTCGGGTTTCGGGTTTGACTTTCGTTGACTTCCGGGTTTGACTCTCAAAATTGACTCAAATTACTAAATAATAACATTATTACTAAAACTAAAGTTAACATAAAATAACGCTAATGACCCGTAAAAAGTAAAACAAAAGACCCTAATAAGTACTACTAGACACAACACAATTTGGTGTTGTCACTCCACCTCAACATGGGTATTGGATACCAGTTGTGGTTCTCACCTTTGTAATCATTTACAGGGGCTAAGAAACGTGGATAAGCTAAACAAGGGTGACGTAGATCTAAGACTTGGAAATGGAGCTAAAGTAGCCGCCGCTTCAAAGGGGACTTACGTACTTGTTTTAGCCAATGGTTTTGAGTTGTACTTGAATAATTTTTATTTTGTACCTTGTTTGTCTAAAATCATAATATCCGTAGCCATGTTGGACAGGGAAGGTTTTACTCTTGCAATCAAGAACAATTGTTGTATGATTTCAAGGAATGACTTTGTCATAGGCCAAGGTAATTCTATTAATGGTATATATGTTCTTGAAACATCAAACTCAACAAAGGATATCTATAACATTCACTCTAAAAGACTCAAGTCAAGTTATCCAAATGAGTCATACATTTGGCATTGTCAAGTAGGTCACATAAATGAGAGTCGCATTAAAAGACTTTTATCGACTAGTATAATTAAACCATTTGATTTTCAATCTTATGGTACATGCGAATCTTGTCTCCTACGTAAAATGACTCGAAATCCTTTTAGTGGTAAAGGGACACGAGCAAGTGAACTATTGGGCCTTATACATACCGATGTATGTGAACCAATGACTATCCGCTAGGGGTAATTTTGACTACTTTATTACATTCAGCAATGATTTAAGTAGATATGGGTATATCTACTTAATAAAATATAAGAGTGATACTTTTGAGAAATTCAAGCAATTTCAAAATGAGGTAGAAAACCAATTGAACAAGAAGATCAAAACACTACGATCCGATCGTGGTGGTGAGTATCTTAGTAATGAATTCAATTCACACTTGCAGAATTGTGGCATTGCATCACAACTAACTCCACTTGGAACACCACAGCTTAATTGTGTTGCCGAAAGGATAAATCGAACCCTACTTGATATGGTTCGATCTATGATGAGTCAAACCGAGTTGCTAGACTCATTTTGGGGATTTGCTATCCAAAATGCCGTCAAATCATTGAACAATAGCCCGACGAAAGCAACCGATAAAACTTCATATGCGATGTGGAAAGGATAAGTCCCTAATATGTCCTATATGAATATTTGAGGATGTAATGCTTTCGTTAAGGTAAAGACCTACAACAAGCTACCCCCAAGATCCGAAAAGTGCATTTTCGTAGGTTATCCTAACAACTCTCGTGGTTACTACTTCTACAAACCTCAAGAAAATAAAGTGTTTGTGTCTAGTGAGGTTGTCTTCTTAGAAAGAGAACTTATTTCTAAGAGACAGAGTGAGAAATTTTGAACTTGACGAAGTTCAAGAGCCACAAACCGAAGAGGAGGCGCAAGAAGATGTTCCTTCGTCGTCCAATTCTATTGTTATTCGAACTATACCTAGGAGGTCCGGAAGGTTACGTCACCAACCCAATAGATACGTTGGTATTATTGAGGAAAATAACAAATTTGACTTGTTACTTTTAGAAAGTGACGAACCCGCAACCTACAAAGCTGCCATCTTTAGTCCGAATTCCACTTTATGGCTTGAAGCCATGAAATGCAAAATGAATTCTATGTATGAAAATCAAGTGTTGGACTTGGTTGATTATCCTAAAGATGTAAGATCTCTTCAATGAAAATGGATCTTTAAAGTAAAGAATGACATAGAAGGACATGATGATGTCTACAAGGCAAGGCTAGTTGCAAAAGGTTTCACTCAAGTTCATGGTCTTCACTATGACGAAACTTTTGATCTTGTAGCCATGCTAAGATCTATTCGGATAATGTTAGCGATTGTCGTATTTCATGACTATGAAATATGGGAAATGGATGTCAAAACCGCCTTCCTAAATGGGTATTTAGAGGAAGAAGTGTATATGATGCTACCCGAGGGTTTTGTGGATCTGAAAAGTCCTAACAAAGTATGCAAGCTTAAGAGATCCATTTATGGTCTTAAGCAAGCATCGAGAAGTTGGAACTATCGTTTTGATCATGTTATAAAAGAAAATGGTTTCACTCGAAGTGTCGAAGAACCATGTTTATACATGAGATTTAGTGGGAGCAATATTGTCTTCCTTATATTGTATCTAGATGACATACTACTCATTGAGAATGATATACCAATGCTCACCTCTGTCAAAGGGTGGTTATGTAATCATTTCCAAATTAAAGATTTAGGTGAAGCTGTGACAACCCTCGCGAATGCGGAAATCAAACATAACAAGCGTGTGAATTATAAAGCGGAAAATACAGTGTTTTTAAAACTTTTTACATGCAAGATAGAAATACGAGGAATGTCAATAAGTACAAACCAAATATAAAATACTACAAGAGACGAAGTCTCTCAAAATGTTATCAATGTCAAGCGATTAGCAAACTAGCTAAATAACGTCTAGAGGTGTTTCATCCAGGGACAACGCCCGCTAGCTCACACCCGAACCCAAAATACCACACAAAATGCCATCCAATCAAGCAACCTGTTCATCCATGAAAAACATGAACGCCACAGTCAGTGGGGAGTAACTCCGGGTTCTCCCAGCCATATCACATTAAACGTACATAAAAGGAAATACAAAAGTAGAAGCATGCATATATAGATATACATGTGAAATACGATAAGGATAGATAGGCAATTTCAACATATAATGACAAGAGCATATGAAGTACAATCCGTAACCATCATGCTATAGATAGACTCGGGGAAGACACTCTTAGGCAACCGAATACGCTCACTAGGGCTTACATCTCACCGTTAGCGGTATAAGTTTGATAAGATTGAGACTCGACAAACAAACCATGCCAAGTCATTCAATGATCAATCATATAATCATTCATCCAAACATACCAATACACTGACGACCTCTCTCACGGTAAATGAAACGCACTAGCACCGTGTACATGGCAAGTATGATTAAAAGGCATCCACGAGATAAGCATTTCCTTGAACGCATACACGATTCAATTCATTTCGTATATGTGGACTAATTTCCTCCGGTAGGACGACGATAATAATACGGTCCTAGTCTAAATCTGGCCAGACTCCCGAAATCGCATTTTCCGGTTCGACATGCGATAAACATTATCGCATCCAAGATTCGGTCGATCAAAGACGCCGAGTACCCCAAATTCGGTCGATATAATTCACGAAAGAGGCGGAAAATAGCTCAAGCCTCATAACAAGCGGTACGCTACATGCAAATAACACCACCTCGCAAGTACACAACATTTGACGGCCGGGTCGATCAACGCAAAGCGTTCGCCTCCCAACAACGTCGTCGTATGCCCACTAACACATGCAATTAAGCAGTAGGATACCCCCCCGTTCCGACATTCCAGCCTTACGAACGTGGAGGTAGCCAAGGGAATGAGAGTACAAAGCACATAACAAAATAGTGCTCAAACCGTAACATTTGTAAAAACCGACTCAAAGTGGGACATATCAAAAACCATCACAACACATGAGAATAGGGAATTATATAACCTTAATTATGATAAAAATGAATCAATACATGATACATAAGCATTAGAACAAGTTTATGAAGCATAATGAATAAGAAACATAGATCCCCTCTCCAAAACAACGTTGTTTGGAAACCAACTAAAACAAGGGTCCACTTCAAACGGTCATAACTAGAGTTCTAGGCATCCAAATGCAGAACTTGTAAATGGAGATGATAGCTTAACCTCTTACGGTTCCGACGGGATGTCACAAGCCCAAAACAAGCAAGTAACGAAGGCGATATGATCATTTTACGAAAAGGGGTAAGTGCAGGAAAACTGCAGTCGTCTTGGGAAAACTGGCAGCAAGCAACGCTGCCAGCGCCGGACGACGCTGCCAGCGTCCTACGACGCTGCCAGCTTCCTGGTCGAGCAGGCACGAGTCACACGAATTTCATAATTTCACTAAGGCATAATACAAATATCATCTATCATCACAAATCATCAATTCTCATATCAATTATCAACTAACAACAACCATCATTAACAACACAAATCCTAAGATTACTAATCATATTCTAAATACGATTTCTAACATAGAAAAACACATAAAAACACGTAAATGATATCGAGTAACCCTTCACCGTTACCTTTACGCGTCTTCAAACGATTTCTAAGTCTTCCTAGTCTCCACCTACAATTAGATAATAAAAGATGAATATAATTCACCTTTGAGAAAGACGGATAAATTGAAAAGCGAGAAAGACGGTAATTTTATTACCAATACGGATAGAGGAAGATGAGAGGGGAAGAATAAGACGAACTTACGTGAATTTGAGCGAGAAATGAAAGAGTTATGACGATTCTAAGACGGATCAAAATGGAAACTAAGCTTTTGGGGTTTTCTTAGTGAGGAAGAAGGAGTTGAGTTGTGAGGAAGAATTAGGTTAGGGTTAGTATAAGTAGAGAGTGAGTGGAAAAAGTCAAGAAAAGTCAAAGACGCCTTAAGACGTGATTCACTTGAAATCTCGCGTAAAATCCAAATACGAACTCGGAAATTCTAAATTCGACACGGGAAATTTAATTCTAAACTAAAACTAAATTTCGCTGAAAAGTATCCGTATAATATTTTTACTATAAAAATAGGGTACATTTGCGGGTGTTACAATCACCCCACCTTTTAAAAAGTTTCGTCCTCGAAACTTGAGAGTAGAAAACAAAAGTATCAAGGACAAGAATCGGTTTTCAAAATTAATACGAAAACTCTTATAAGGGAAACATCTATGAAACGAGGTTCATCTCGAAAATGGTTTAATGAAATTTTTCATAAGTGCGAAACTTACTTACGGATCTCAAGAGTGCCCGTCGCGAACGAGAACTCAAATTATCCAAATCAAATTAAAGTCGAAATAGTGAAATCGAAATTCAAAACAAACGTTAGTAAGTGCAGGACTAGTCACCAGACGTCTCCAATAACAAGTTCAAACATCCAACCAAACGCAAAATCCAGGTATAAAAGCAAAAGAAATCTATTTTCTCCAAAAAGAGGGTACACAATTCATCTTTAGACTTCTTTGAAAAGTTAAATTAGAAATACAATATGGAAATTTGAAGGTTTCATCAAAGATAAAATAAAATAACAGGACATTACAGGTACAAAGAGCGACTCGCACGATTCATATACAATTCAGGGTAACAAAATATATACAAAACACGCAAAAACGAAACAAATCGAACTCTTTGGGATAGGAAGATCAAGATAAAGTCGGCAGGAAGATCTACAAGAATTCGACATCACTAACTCTACTAATAAACCAAATCCTCAAGAGAATGCAATTTACCCAATTTGCAACTCCTCATTTTCAATCATCAGAATTCTTACAAAAATATTCCATAATCACGAGATTTCAAGCCAATAACCTAATTATTCAGATCCATTTAGTATCTACTGAAGTCCATTGGCACGGTAGACTCCACAACTAACAATCCACATGGTAAAGGAGACTTACCATGAAATTCCCTTGATTCATTTTACTTCAAACTCATTATCCTAAATTTGCAATGAACTTTCTCATCTTCGAAAGTCAAAACACAATCAAAGCAACAAACATAATTATCTAAGATTCAACTAGCCTCATCCAAAGTCTCCCGACAAGGGAAAATCCACAATCCATTATCGGTTATAAGGATTCTTTAATATGCCATATCATCCTTAATTCGATCATTACTACGCTCGAAGCCTCAAATATAAATAGTCACAGATGCAAACTATGGTGGTTACTAATCCTCAAGATAAATGGGTTCACCATTCTATCTATATAATCCATAACAACTGAGCACTCATTATCAAAAGCTTGCAACGAACATTTCTCAATTTCAAACTATGATTCCTTAAGAATAAAAGAGAATTACTAATTCCAAACCACAAATGATCAATTACTTGGCAATCAGACAACCATTCAAATCATCTAATTCATCTAAAACTCAAAATGAATCGACTTTCATTTATGATAATACTCCTCAAACTTTGGGTACCGGCTCAATTTCCCTAATGCAAAGTCTCTTTTAGAATCCACCAATTAGAGACATCTAATTCCCAAATGACATACCAAGCAACCGTTATAGTACCCAACAACAACGAACTATTATCATGATTAACTAAATTCTCAAAATAACACTAGAGTACCAAGCTCCAAATCCAAAACTACTAAGAGAAGATACATTATCACTATTAGGATTCATCCTAGAGTTTAGGTCCTATTTCCCATGATGAAATACAACATGAACTTTTCTCAATCCAAGGACACATACTCTAGCTAAAGAAACCAAATTACATCACGCTTATTCTCTGAGCCTTACAAACGGAATATCCAATCCACTAGAGAAAAGATGAAGGAGCAACGAGATAGAAAACGATAAGGAATATCAAGGAGAACACTGGAATAAATAAGGCACGAGATTACAAGAGAGGAGCACTGAAAATAACGAGGTCAAGAAAGAGACAAAGCAGATAGTAGAGGTATAAATATATCCGAGTAAGAAATAAGATACGAGCATGCGATTTCTTAAAGATCAATCTTGACAAAAACATTCAAGAATGGAAATGAAAAGGGACCATGGTACGAGTAAAGGTTTAAGGTTTAATCCACAAAATTTCTCGTTTTAAACCTAGGGTCAGTTCGGATCTCTCGTTGATTTCGAGTTAATTCGGGTCGGGTCGGGTCATTTCGGGTTTCGGGTCCGTTTCGGGTCAACTAGGTCGGGTTATTTCGGGTCCGGTCATTTTCGGGTCAAAGAATAAGAGACAAAAGGCCATTTTAAGTCTTTTTGGTTCAATTAAAGTTATGTTTTCTCGGGTCATTTTCAGGTTGAGTGGTTTTGAATCGGGTTATTTTTGGGTCGGGTCAGTTACGGGTCAAGAAAGATCGGGTAATGTCCGGGTCGGGTCAGGTCAATCGGGTTTCGGGTTACATTCGGGTGTTGTAGTTCGGGTCAATTTCGGGTCACGGGTCGGATCATTCGGGTCGGGTCAATCGGGTCGGATTACTTTTGTCAGGTCTAATTGAGAGTGATGTTCCCTTTTTTCTTTTTGAGTTAAGTTAGGTGATGTTCCCACTTTCCTTACTTGTGAGTTGTTTTGTGGTCCAAATTTAATTGAATATGAGGTAGTGTGTTTTGTGTGGTCAAATTGATTTCCTTAAGTCTCGTGTAAAAAATAAAAGGGAACATCACCCTAAATTGGAGGGAGTATCATAATAGATTATTACTCCGTATAAAATTGATAATAACTACTCCCTCTCATCCACACTAAAGATAACATTGAGTTTTTCACACTTTTCGAGGCGCGTTTTGCAACGATATATATATATATATATATATATATATATATATATATATATAGAGAGGCTGAATCATGTGAGGCCGTTAATTTTGGCGAGGCGGGCTGCCTCACCAAAATTTACTGGGCCGATTTTCAGTTTTTTCATTGGATTGAAAATTTGAGGTCATCCATTTCTTTTCATTTGGCCCAAATACTCTCTTAAAAATAAAATAGACAAAATCCCAAACACTTTACTATGTGTCTCTCTGATTTACACGAATTAATTGAGCTTGGACTTGATTTTATGTTGTGAATCTTTAACCTGGTTTTGTGAAACTAAGACTTTATTTTGTGAATCTAAAAATTGAATTGTTAACTTTGAACATACAGTAGCATATACAAACTTCTATGATAATTGTAAATATATTTTTTATCTATGTGGGATTCGAACCCACACCTTGCACAATAGCACAACGCTCTACCTTTTGAGCATATAGATAATATAGTGCAAATTGATTTATGCATTTAACAAATAACAAACACGCACATTAAAGTATTAGTAAAGAGTTAATGTGTGAATCTTAGACTTTGTGCTGTGAGCATATGACCTTATCTTATGTAGTTTCACAAAATAAAGTCCAAGATTCACAAACCTTAGGCGCGGGATTCACAAAATAGAGGCCTACTTTCACAAAGTCAGTACCTATATTCACAGCAGTTTCACAAAGTAAGGTTCACGACTCACAACTCAAAGTCCAAGATTCAGAAACCTTAGGCGCGGGATTCACAAAATAAAGGTCTACTTTCACAAAGTCAATTCATATGTTCACAACAGTTTCACAAACTAAGGTCTTAGATTCACACCACAGAGTCCAAGATTCACAAACCTTAGGCATAGGATTGACAAAATAAATGCTTACTTACATAAAGTCAATTCATATGTTCACAACAGTTTTACAAACTAAGGTCCTAGACTCACAAAACAAATTCCAAGACTCATAAACCTTATGAGTAGGATTCACAAAAAAAAGGCCATGTTTGCTTTAGCCATGTATGCAAATCGTTCTTTGATGTAGTTGCCTCAACTATTTGAAAACTATTTCAACAAAAAACACAATGTCTATCTGATGACATTAAAACATAAGCGAAAGAAGTCTAGATGATTAATTTTGTGCAAAACAAAGCTACAATAACGGAAGTGAACTATGAAATTACGAAAAATAAAGTAGATTAACCGTAGAAGACAGAAATTAATAATAATCACAAAACTTCGATCATGATACGATGAGGAAAAACCACATAAAAGTAGGATTTCAAGTTGAATATGCACAGTTAAGGAAATCACCATAGCAAGTACAATAAATCGAAAGGAGTACTTACAATAATATGCAAGAAGACAATGTCAGATTCGAAAATTGAGAAAAACAAAAACTGAAGGTGATGACTACGACGACATAGAAGCAACAACAAGAAACGATAAAGCTGAAAATAGGCACAAAATCTGCAATAAGTCAATTAAGATTAGTAGATTTTCAAATTAATTACAAGAGTGATAAAAAACGGAAGCTCAATATGAAAATAAACAAAGAAATTGTGGAAGAAATTTGTACGGAGGAAAGCTAGGTAAGATGAAGGAAAATCGTTCATAATTAACTAAATTAGCACGAAATCGTTGATGATCTTCATAGGAAATGGAGAACGGAGTCGATGCAGGCGATAATGAACAAATGTCGATGAAAATGGCGACAAAAATGGCAATGCAAAGTAGAAATAGCTAAAAAGAGTGAAGACATGGGTAACGAAGAGAAAGAAAGAGGAAAGAGTTCTGACCTCTGAGAGTTGCATTAATGAGCCTTGAAAGCCAGTTGGATGAATTATTAGGATTTTAAATAGTGCAACGTGGCACAATCTGGTGTATTAGATTCTTTTTAATCAGATGTCTAGGATGGGTACAGCTGCCTCACCCTAAGAAGGGTGTCTCACATGATTCAATTTCTATAAATATATATATATATATATATATATAGATTATATATATATATATATATCATATATATATATATATATATATATATATATATATATAGGTTCTTGTGAGTCCACCCTTTTTTTTTAGTTCATGAGCCCTCATCCTAGCCATTAGATGAGGGAGATGGATGGATGAGATTGTAGAGACAAAAGCACACTTAACACTAATCAATTACCTATGCACTAATTAATTAACTTTCTCTCTCTAGCTTTTCATTAATCACATTGGAGCACTTTTGAGTTTCTGAGATTTATGAGTGTAACTTCAGGCTCTATTTGTGTAACTTCAAACGAAAATGTGATTTCGACTATATAAATTTGAATTTATGAAACTTCAAGACAAGTTTATGTGATTTTAGACTTTTTATGAGTGTTACTTTAGTCATTACGAGTGTCACTTCAACCATTATTTATGTAACTTCAAACTAAAATATGATTCCGACTACATAAATTTGAATTTATGAAACTTCAGGACTAGTTTACGTGATTTTAGCCTTTTTATGAGTGTAACTTCAGTTATAACTAGTGTCATGATACGGCTGTCGCAACCCTATCAAAGATAAAACCTAACGGTCTCAAAAAAATGCAGTAGAGGCAGTCGGGTGTCGAATCCACAGAGAGAGGGAATCCTATAACTTGTTAAGTCTGTCAAAGTATCGGAATTGGGGTTTTTTTTTAATTGATTTCCTAATACTACAAGAGAAAAGGGCAAGAGAAATAAAGAGCAAAATAACAGATAGGAGAAGAACTAGGATCGTCGGTTCCCCATGGCATCTAGGGTCAGGATTAAAATCAAAATAAAGTCTAAACAGGTTTGTGGGTAGTGAAAAGGTCCTTTCGGTCCGCTATTCGCCCTAAGATATACTAACTTAGCTCTCGCCCTCATTAGCATAATCCCAATGTTCATCACTGATCTTTCCTTTTCCAATCTCTTGATCTAGGTCAAGGGGGTATCAAGTCAGACAATTGAATGCGTCGACTCAAACAATTAAAAGCTATTAAATGCGATGATTGCATCCAAACCTAATTTAAAGATTACCAATCAATTCATCTTACCTAAGCCACGGTTCCCCTAAATCCTAGCAAAGGTATTAGCTACGCATAATAGAAAGAAGAAGAACAACAATAATAAATAAGAAACAAAAAGAGATAGAGAAACAGCTAACTGAATTCCAGAACAATAATACCCGAAATTGAAAGAAGAAGAAAGTTGGAAGAAGTTCTCAATTTCAGATCCAGAGTAACAGTCAAAGATAAAGTCTAGGGTAAGAAGTTCCCCCTACTTCTTACGTCTTTTCACCCTTAAGTAAAGAAAATTCCAAATAACAAATTACAAGGCTTCCATTGCTTAACATACTATCTCGCGAAGCCCAACAGCATATAACCTCTCGATCGAGCAAAATATGCTGCCCAAAGTACTCGATCGAGGAACGTGTGAGACAGGAACACTCGATCGAGTAACCATAGTGCTCGATCGAGGTTTTCTAATTAATAGAGTAGTCGATAGAAGGCTTGTACGCCTCGAACGAGTGTTTTGCTCATGGATTTCGTTCTTCCATTCCTTCAACACGACTTCATGCATTCCGAGACACCAAGATTCATTTCCGACTCACTTATGCATGCTTGAGGAGCTACAAAATAGCTAGTTTTCCGTCATTCTGGTCCATATCTGCAAATATTTCAAAACAAACCAAAGTAGACTATTCGGGGGACATTTGTAGTAAAACACTACTAAATAAGCATGGAAATGCATGCTAACATGGCCTAAAATGTCTATATAAAATGCACGCATCAAACTTTCCCAAACCAAACATTTGCTTGTCCTCAAGCAAAAAGGATGCGAACAAATAACAGGAACAAATAGACTCCGGACTACTGCAAATCGCCCGCTTGAACCAATTTAATGCAACAGTTAAACTCAGCAATGAAATCAAATGCAAACGAACTGAACCGTCGACCTTGCTAGACCATCAATGTCGGACTCTCACGGATCACTCTTCCCTCAGCAAAGCTAAGGGTAAGCATGTTATGTGCAAGATATAGAAGGAGAAAAATAGTCGCTCACCTAACTACGACCGTCGCGCTCATGCAATGCCAACTAACATGATAAAAGATTCAGTTACCGTACACACGCACAACCACCATTCAAGGACTATCGCACGCCGAATACTCGCAGCATTTGGATAAGTGAGGTTATGGGTAAGAAGGGGCAAACCAATAATGGAATAGAGGAGGTAAAGCGTCAAGCTAGCTACCTGATCTATATCAAATAACAAAATCCGTCTTCCTATCTCATAATGAAGTACACGTCCATGATCCGGCCGACAACTCACTAAAACCCAATAGATGGAGCGGAAACGAAACTGGTTAGCTTATTCAGCTCTTACTGAATTCCCATATGATATGAATAAAGCATGGGAATAGAGACCGTTTTCCTTTTCTTTTTCTTTATTAAGTTTTTTTTTGTTTCTTTTTTTTTTCAAAATATTCAGCTAACATTTCCGCGGAAACAAATTCAACTTCAATTCCCAAATTCTTCAGATACCAACTCCGTGGCAAGGATGAAAACCAAACTGATAAAGTGAAGTAAGTACCTCAACAACCAACACTAGACTAGCTCGACGCAAGGTAGGCTAAATTTAGGATGCAGATTGTGGGTCAACTGGCAGTTTTGGCAGAATGTGGAGTTAAATGGGTAATGAGAAAAGGGAAATTGCAAGCATTCTCCAAACATGTGATACCGACCACGAACCCGTACGTGCAGGCAATAAGAATCAAATTTCATATTCATGCAATGCGATGACACGAGGGAGTAACTACTCACAATCCTATATGAACTGGTCATAGATGTCACCAGTTTAAGAGCTCTAATCCTCAGAATATGTAAGTAGGTTGCCAACATGTCAGTTCAAGTCTATTCGTTCAGCAACGATTAACAAGCAAATGACTATGCAAGAGATATTAGCTGTGCAAGGCTTAAGTCGAGCCTCGATGAAGGGTAGGAGAGAATTGTTCCGACTCGACTAAAATGCAAAAATAAACATGAAATTTTTTGAAATTTTAAAATTTTTGGAATTTCATGAGTGATTAACAATGCAAACGAAAATGCAGTAAAAGAGAAATACAGACACGATATGGATGCAAAACCTCCCCAAACCAAACCGTACAATGTTCTCATTGTACAAAGTAAAGTAAAAGAATTGCAAACTAGAGAGAGTCGGAAACTTACAGGGACGCGCGTATAACCGACTTCCCCAAACCGAACCGAAAGGAGGTGCTCCAGGGACTCGATCGACTAGAACATTACTCGATCGAGTGAAAATGAGATGTGGCCTTTTCCGTCGAGTGGAAAACAGCTCGATCGAGAGGTGTCTTCGCAGAAGTGCTCGATCGAGTAACCAGAGTGCTCGATCGAGGGGCTGTAGTGTTCGACCGACCGGAGATGCTACTCGATCGAGTGAAAAATGTTAGATTAAGTGATACCAAAACTGCGAGAAGCATGAATTTTTGCAATTGGAAGTATTTGAACAGTAACCAGAAATAAACTACTAAAAAGTTGTGAATACGGTACAACAAAACAATAGATCGGGTTGCCTCCCGATAAGCGCAGGTTTATAAGGTCCCGCACGACCCTTGAGCTTCAATCATCAAGCTCCATGTCTCCGTCGAAGAATAGCACTTCGACGCGACCCACGACACTGTCAGCTCCATAATAATGTTTCACATGATGCCCATTAACCTTAAACCGGTTACCCTCGGAGTCTTCTATCTCCACGGATCCAAACTGAGTAACAGCAGTTAATGTGTACAGACCGCTCCACCTGGACTTCAGCTTACCAGGGAATAAACGCAGTCGGGCATTGAATAACAACACCTTCTGCCCGACTTGGAACTCACGAGGTATGATTCGCTTGTCATGCCAACGTTTAGTCTTTTCTTTGTAAATACGCGAGCTATCATAGGCATTCAGATGAAATTCCTCTAGTGCATCTAGCTGCAACAACCGTTTCTCACCACACAAGTTAGCATCATAATTAAGTTGGCGGACTGCCCACCAGGCTTTATGTTCTAGCTCAACAGGTAAATGACAAGACTTTCCATACACTAATCGATACGGTGAAGCACCGATAGGTGTCTTAAATGCGGTCCTGAAAGCCCATAATGTGTCATCCAGTTTGGCACTCCAATCCTTCCGTGATTTAGACACAACCTTACCTAAAATCTCTTTTAGTTCCCTATTAGAGACTTCAACCTGCACACTAGTCTGAGGATGATACCCCAAACCCCTACGATGTTTCACACCATATTTAGACAGTAAGGTCTTGAGCTGCTGGTTCCTAAAATGCATACCCCTATCACTAATGACAACCCTAGGGACACTAAAACGGGGGAAAATGGTCTTACGAAACATCTTAATCACGGTTTTGGCATCACAATTGGGAGTAGCAATCGCTTCTACCCATTTAGACACATAATCTACAGCTACCATAATATACCTGTTACGAAGACTCGACGGGAATGGTCCTTGATAATCAATGCCCCAGACATCGAAAATCTCGACCTCTAAAATACCGTTTTGGGGCATCTCATGTCTCTTCGATATGTTTCCTGTCCACTGGCAAGCATCACAGCTAGCAACAAAGGCTTTAGTGTCAGCAAAGAGAGTCGGCCAGTAGAAACCAGACTGTAATACCTTAGCCACGGTGCGCGATGGACCGTGGTGACCACCACAAGGGGCAGAATGGCAGCCTTCTAGGATAGCTTTGATTTCCCACTGCGGAATATACCGTCTGAAGAGACCGTCTGCGCATGACTTAAACAAGTATGGATCATCCCAGAAATAATCCCGCACATCATGTAGAAATTTATTCCGCTGCTGATAGGACATATCAGGTGGCAGCTTCTGGCTGACAATGAGATTGGCATAATCTGCAAACCAAGGTTCAACACCATCTTTAGAGTTTATAGAATAAACAGTGCATAAAGTAGCATCATCAAAAGAATCATTAATGGGAAGAGAATCCTCCCCCTCTTGTCGCGTCAAACGCGAAAGATGATCCGCTACAACATTCTCAACGCCCTTCTTGTCCCTGATTTCCAGATCAAATTCCTGGAGGAGGAGTATCCACCTCAGCAATCTGGGTTTAGCTTCCTTCTTATTCAGAAGGTGTTTTAGCGCTGCATGATCTATAAAAACAATAACTTTAGAACCCAATAGGTATGATCTAAATTTATCAAGCGCATAAACTACAGCTAAAAACTCCTTCTCAGTTGTAGCATATTTCACTTGAGCCTCATCCAGAGTTCTGCTCGCATAATAAATAACATTTAAAGCTTTGTCTTTCCGCTGGCCGAGCACCGCTCCTAGTGCGTAATCGCTTGCATCGCACATAATCTCAAACGGCAGAGTCCAATCAGGAGGCTGAATGATGGGTGCAGAGACCAAAGCCTGTTTCAAAGTGTTAAAAGCAGAAAGACAATCATCAGTAAAATCGAAAGGAGCATCTTTTAATAGCAACTGTTTAAGTGGTTTAGTAATCTTAGAGAAGTCCTTGATGAACCGGCGATAAAAACCGGCGTGACCAAGGAAACTCCTCACCCCCTTAACGTTAATAGGAGGGGGTAATTGCTGAATCACTTGCACCTTTGCTCTATCTACCTCAATACCCCTATTCGAAACTAAGTGCCCAAGGACTACTCCCTCATTGACCATGAAATGGCACTTTTCCCAGTTTAGCACCAGATTAACCTCGATACAACGCTGCAAAACTTTATCAAGGTTAGCTAAACATTTATCAAAATCATTCCCATAGACACTGAAGTCATCCATAAAGACTTCCATGATAGACTCTATATACTCAGAAAATATCCCCATCATGCACCTCTGAAAGGTAGTAGGGGCATTACACAAACCAAAAGGCATTCTACGATAAGCAAAAATACCCTTAGGACAAGTAAAAGTAGTCTTTTCCTGATCATCTGGATGAATAGGGATCTGAAAGAACCCTGAGTACCCATCCAGATAATAGAAAAACTCATGAGAAGCTAACCTTTCTATCATCTGATCAATGAAAGGAAGGGGGAAGTGATCTTTCTTGGTGGCGGCATTTAACTGCCTATAGTCTATACACATCCGCCACCCAGTTACTAGTCGAGTAGGTATCAATTCATTCTTTTCATTTTTAACAACTGTAGTACCTCCTTTCTTGGGTACGACCTGAACTAGGCTTACCCATTTAGAGTGACCAACTGAATAAATAATACCTGCATCGAGTAGTTTCATCACCTCGGTCATCACAACCTCCTCCATCTTCGGGTTCAGCTTCCGCTGGCCCTGTCTGCAAGGTTTGTGACCTTCTTCCAGTTCAATCCTATGCATACAGACATCAGGGCTGATGCCCTTGATGTCATCCAGTGAATAGCCCATTGCTTTCCTGTTCCTCTTGAGTACAGCCAACAAAGCGGTTAGTTGTTCCTCATTCAGTTTGGAACTAACAATAACTGGAAATTGCTTAGTATCATCAAGAAAAGCATATTTAAGGTGAGTTGGAAGAGGCTTACCCTCGGGAACCTTTACCTCGACGGAACACAAGGCATGACCCAAGTGTCCCAGCTGTTCTTCCTCTGCGTCAGTCAAATCTACCTCATCTGCAGTAGCTCCAAGCAATTTCAGCACAACGTCATCGTCATTAGAATAATCTGCACACTCATCTAACAGATTCAAAGACTCCAACGGATCCTTTATCAAGGAATCCAGCCAGAACTCATAAGTGAACTCATCAATGATATCAACAGAAAAGCAAGTATCCTCTATCATTGGTCTAGATAAAGTGTCAGGTAAACTGAACGAAACTATATCATCCCCTACAGCTAGATTTAAACGCCCGAGTTTAACATCTATAATGGCTCCAGCAGTACACAAAAACGGCCTACCCAAAATAATTTGGGTACGCATATCCTCAGCAATGTCTAAGACTATGAAGTCAACAGGGATAAAAAACTTGCCCACTTTAACGGGCACGTCTTCTAGGACAACTAAGGGCCTCCTAACAGATCTATCAGCCATCTGTAGGGTGATATTGGTCGTTTTTAGACGACCCATGTTAAGCTTACGACAGATAGAATAAGGCATGACACTTACACTAGCTCCAAGATCACATAGTGCCTTATCTACCACGCAATCTCCTATAACACAAGTAATAGAGAAACTACCCGGATCCTTTAATTTAGGGGGAGACTTATTCAGAATTAAACTACTAGACTCTTCCATAAAAGCGACAGTAGCGAAATCCTCAAGTGCCTTCTTACGCGTAACAATGTCTTTCATAAATTTGGCGTAAGGTGGTACTTGAGTGATTAGTTTTGCAAAAGGTACAGTTACCTGAATGTTTTTAACCATGTCTACAAATTTGCTGAACTGTTTCTCTGTCTTTGAATCGCGCAGACGACCTGGGTATGGGACTCTGACCACCGGAAGCGGGTCCCCAATTTTCTCTTTACTCGGTACCTTCGCAGTAGGGGAGGGTACTTTATCTCACATAACCTCAATTTGCGTGCCTGATGTCTGACATTCACTTGATCGAGACTTCAGTGCATTCGATCGAGTGATTCCTTCCTCATTTCCCTACGATCGAGTGGAAGGGCTACTCGATCGAGGATCTCCTATGACCAGATTACTCGATCGAGGAGGTATACTACTCGATCAAGGACTTTCTTCAGCAAGCCTACTCGATCGAGTGGTGGGTTTACTCGATCGAGTAGTTTCCTTATCAAAATGCTTCGATCGATCGTCGTTCTCAGTCGATCGATCACTTCTCTGCACATCTTCAATTAATTCGTCCGAGACATCATCGACCTCGGTATGTGTGCTTTCAGGGACGTGTACAGGACCGTCATAAGCACGACCACTTCTCAGATTTATGGCATTGACTGGGTCATTGTTTGGGAGAAGTGAATTACATCTGTCGAGCAGTTTCCGGAGGGTATCCGCACTAGATTGTTGCTCAAGCTTTTGCGCATTGATAGTGGCCTTGAGATCTTCATATTCGGCTTGGGTAATAAGTACCTTGCCTTCATCTACGGGTGGTTGAGATTTTGCAGCAGTTAACTCAGCATATAACTCGGAAAAAGATCCCCCTTGCTTGAATTTCCCATAAGCAAGAACCCTTGCTGAATCAGCCAAACAAGTGATAGGGTCGTGTCCTTCATCACCACATCTACCACAAACCATCTCAATAGCTTGAACTTGATGTATTTTACCTAAATTCCCCGTATCTACCACATGAACTTCTTCGACAACAGTGTCCCTCCTTCTTTCCGCTCTAGGATTACCATAGCTAGCAGAATGGATGGCCATATTTTCAATGAGTTGCCACCCTTCATCATCCTCCACATTAGCCTGAAATCTCCCTCGTGCAGCAGCATCTAGAACCATTCTTTGCTCGTAAAGCAACCCATTGTAAAATTGGTTGCACAAAAACCATTGCTCAAACCCGTGATGCGGAACTGAGCGAACTAGCTTCTTGAACCTGGCCCATGCTACACTCAAATCTTCAGTAGTAGATTGAGTAAAATTTGTGATCTGGCTGCGCAGCGCATTGGTTCGCTGAGGAGGAAAATACCGTCTATAGAAGGCTAGAGCTAACGAAATCCAATCTTTAACCCCAGCAGCCTTCCTATCTAAGTCTCTCCACCAATCCTTAGCATCATCAGTCAAGGAAAAAGGAAAAAGGAATTCCTTTACCTTTTCTTGCGTCACACCAGCAACTACAGGAATGGCGGAACAATAGTCTGTAAATACCTCTACATGCCTAGCTGGGTCTTCATCTACCATACCCCCGAATAAATTCCGCTCCACTAAACTGTAGTAAGACGGATGTATCGTGAAGGTACCCTCATCAGCAAGAGGGAGAGTAGTTCCCTTAGGTAGAGTCTCAACACTAGGCTCAGAATGACTCGCAATCTTAGGCATCCTGCAGAAAATTTACAGCAGCAGCAGGTTCAAATGGTCCTCTTTTAGGAATTATACCTGCAAATACTAAACACTAACTCAAATATGAGAACAGCCTCAGGGAATAAATTCCTTGAGACCAAAGACAAACTAAAGAAAGCTACAAAATTACACCGCCTCCCCGGCAACGGCGCCAAAATTTGATACGGCTGTCGCAACTCTATCAAAGATAAAACCTAATGGTCTCAAAAAAATGCAGTAGAGGCAGTCGGGTGTCGAATCCACAGAGAGAGGGAATCCTATAACTTGCTAAGTCTGTCAAAGTATCGGAATTAGGGGTTTTGTTTAATTGATTTCCTAATACTACAAGAGAAAAGGGGAAGAGAAATAAAGAGCGAAATAACAGATAGGAGAAGAACTAGGATCGTCGGTTCCCCATGGCATCTAGGGTCAGGATTAAAATCAAAATAAAGTCTAAACAGGTTTGTGGGTAGTGAAAAGGTCCTTTCGGTCCGCTATTCGCCCTAAGATATACTAACTTAGCTCTCGCCCTCATTAGCATAATCCCAATGTTCATCACTGATCTTTCCTTTTCCAATCTCTCGATCTAGGTCAAGGGGGTATCAAGTCAGACAATTGAATGCGTCGACTCAAACAATTAAAAGCTATTAAATGCGATGATTGCATCCAAACCTAATTTAAAGATTACCAATCAATTCATCTTACCTAAGCCACGATTCCCCTAAATCCTAGCAAAGGAATTAGCTACTCATAATAGAAAGAAGAAGAAGAACAATAATAAATAAGAAACAAAAAGAGATAGAGAAACAGCTAACTGAATTCCAGAACAATAATACCCGAAACTGAAAGAAGAAGAAAGTTGGAAGAAGTTCTCAATTTCAGATCCAGAGTAACAGTCAAAGATAAAGTCTAGGGGAAGAAGTTCCCCCTACTTCTTACGTCTTTTCACCCTTAAGTAAAGAAAATTCCAAATAACAAGTTACAAGGCTTCCATTGCTTAACATACTATCTCGCGAAGCCCAACAGCATGTAACCTCTCGATCGAGCAAAATATGCTGCCCAAAGTACTCGATCGAGGAACGTGTGAGACAGGAACACTCGATCGAGTAACCATAGTGCTCGATCGAGGTTTTCTAATTAAAAGAGTAGTCGATCGAAGGCTTGTACGCCTCGAACGAGTGTTTTGCTCATGGATTTCGTTCTTCCATTCCTTCAACACGACTTCATGCATTCCGAGACACCAAGATTCCTTTCCGACTCACTTATGCATGCTTGAGGAGCTACAAAATAGCTAGTTTTCCGTCATTCTGGTCCATATCTGCAAATATTACAAAACAAACCAAAGTAGACTATTCAGAGGACATTTGTAGTAAAACACTACTAAATAAGCATGGAAATGCGTGCTAACATGGCCTAAAAGGTCTATATAAAATGCACGCATCATGTCACTTCAACCATTATTTATGTAACTTCAAACTAAAATGTGATTTCGACTACATAAATTTGAATTTATGAAACTTCAAGACAAGTTTACGTGATTTTAACCTTTTTATGAGTGTAACTTCAGTTATTACGAGTGTCACTTCAACCATTATTTATGTAACTTCAAACTAAAATGTGATTCCGACTACATAAATTTGAATTTATGAAACTTCAAGACAAGTTTACGTGATTTTATCCTTTTTATGAGTGTAACTTCAGTTATTATGAGTGTCACTTCAACCATTATTTATGTAACTTCAAACTAAAATGTGTTTACGAGTGTCACTTCAACCATTATTTATGTAACTTCAAACTAAAATTTGATTTCGACTACATAAATTTGAATTTATGAAACTTCAAGACAAGTTTATGTGATTTTAGCCTTTTTATGAGTGTAACTTCAGATATTACGAGTGTAACTTCAGCCCTTATTTGTGTCACTTTCAACCAAAATGTTATTTTGACCGTATAAAATTGAGTTTATGTAACTTTAAGACAAATTTATTTGATTTTACCTTTTTTATAGGTATAACTTCAATCATTATGAGTTTAACTCCATCCCTTATTTGTATAACTTTAACTGTGAATACCATCGCGAATGCGGAAATAAAACATACAAGCATGTGATTAATATAGCGGAAAATACGGTGTTTTTAAAACTTTTACATGCAAAGATAAAAATACGAGGAATGTCAAATATATAAAAACTAAAATAGAATATACTACAAAGAGACGAAGTCTCTCAAAATGTTATCAAGTAACAAAGTTATTAGCAAACTAGCTAAACAACGTCTAGAGGTGATTCATCCAGGCCAACGCCCGCTAGCTCACACTTGAACCCAAAATACCACAAGCAAAAAGCCAACCAATCAAGCAACTTGTTCATCCATGAAAAACATGAACGCCACAGTCAGTGGGGAGTAACTCCGGGTTCTCCCAGCCATATCACAATAAACGTACATAAACGGTAATACGAAAGTAGAAGCATGCATATATAAATATACATGTGAAATACGAGAAGGATAAATAGGCAATTCAATATATAAAGATAAGAGCATATGAAGTACAAATCCGTAACCATCACATTATAGAAAGACTCGGGGATGACACTCTTAGGCAACCATACACTCTCACCAGGGCTTACATCTCACCGTTAGCGGCATAAGTTTGATAAGATTGAGACTCGACAAACAAACCATGCCAAGTCATCCAACAATCACAAGTAATCAATCATATAATCATCCATTCAAACGTAAAATACGTTGACGACATCTCTCACGGTAAATGACACGCACTAGCACCGTGTACATGGCAAGTATGATTAAAATCGCATCCACGGGATAAACATTTCCCTTAACGCATACACGATTCAATACATTTCGTATATGTAGACTAATTTCCACCTGGTAGAACGACGATATAAATATCCGGTCCTAGTCTGAACCTGGCCAGACTCTCGGAATCAAATTTTCCGATTCGACATGCGATAAACATTTCGCATCCAAGACTCGGTCAATCCTAGACGCCGAGTACCTTAAATTCGGTCAACCTTCACGAAAGAGGCGGAAAAGAGCACAAGCATCATAAAAGTGGTACGCTACATGCAATGACACCACCTCGCAAGTATAGAACATTTGACGGCCGGGTCGATCAACGCAAAGCGTTCGCCTCCCAACAACGTCGTCATATGCCCACTAACACATGCAATTAAGCAGTAAGGATACACTCCCCGTTCCGACATTCCAGCCTTACGAACGTGGAGGTAGCCAAGGGAATGAGAGTTCAAAGCACATAACAAATAGTGCTCAAACCATAACATGTGTAAAACCGACTCAAAATGGGATATATGAAAAACCGTCACAAAACATGTGATACAAGCGAATGGAATATCATATATTCAAAACATTAATATTTGAAGTCATTATGTAAATTTACAGAATAAACGAACAATCAGAAATATTTTAAATGAAGATTTAAGAAAGAATAAGAAAGAACTCCAGCAGGGTGCCAGTCGGTCAGGTGGACCGGCTGCCGGCTACCCGGCTGGCATCATATATCATATGAAAACTTACCTGAAAATGCAACGTGTCCCAGCCGGTCAAAGGGACAGGCTGCCGGCTACCCGGCTGGGACCAAAGTCACCTTGAGAAAATGAAGGAAAACAGCATGTGCCTCAGCCGGTCGGCTGACCGGCTGCCGGTCGGCCGGCTGAGACGTAATGTATATTAAAATTTCACGTAACAACAATTCAACATCAGCCACTCCCCAGCAGGTCAGCTGACCGGCTGCCGGTCGGCCGGCTGGGGCATATTATACACGAAAATCACTTTCTTCAACCCAAACCTCATACATCCAACATCAACTAACATCATAAATCATCAATTCTCATTATCAATTGTCAACTAACAACAAACATCTTCATCAACACAATTCCTATGATTACTAATCCTATTCTAAATACGATTACTAACATAGAAAACACATTAAAACACGTAATGATATCGAGTAACCCTTCACCGTTACCTTTTTGCGTCTTCAATCCTCGTCGATGTCCTCTTCTACTAAGTAGTAGTCTTTGTCGAGGTCTTGGAGGTCACCACCTACAATTAGACAACAAAAGATGAATATAATTCACCTTTGAGAAAGACGGATAAATTGAAAAGCGAGAAAGACGGTAATTTTATTGCCAATTAAGATAGAGGACGATGAGAGGGGAAGAATAAGGCGAACTTTAGTGAATTTGAGCGAGAAACGAAGGAGTAGTGACGATATTAAGCTTGATCAAATAAGGAGGTTAGGGTTTTGGTGGTTACTTGGTGAGGAAGAAGAAGATGTTGAGTGAGGGAGTTTAGGGTTTAAGGGAGTATATGAGGGAGTAAGTGGAATAATTCATGAGAAAAGCCCATAACGTCTTAAGACGTAACTTACTCGAAATCTCGCGTAAAGTCCGAAAACGAACTCGGAAATTATAAATTAGACACGGGAAATTTAATTCTAAACTAAAACTAAATTTCGCTGAAAAGTATCCGTATAATATTTTTACTATAAAAATAGGGTACATTTGCGGGTGTTACATTAACCCAAAATATGATTTAATTTTAACATTTTTATGAGGGTAACATTATCCGTTATTAGTGAAACTTCAACTACTAATTGTGTATCTTTTGTCATTTACAGTGTAACTTTATGCTTTTGTCTTTCCTAGTGTTACTTCAGTCCAAGCTAATGTAACTTCAATTCAAACCTATTTAACTTCAGTCCAAACCTATGTAACTTCAATCCAAACCTATAAAACTTCAGTTATATAACTATTAATTGTGTAACTTTAGTAAAAAAAAAAGTGTAACTTCAGTCGCAAAAAAGTGTAACTTTAGTAAAAAAAAAGTGTAGCTTCAGTTACTAAAAATGATGGTTTTTGAGATATATATATATATAAAAAAAAAGAAACCACCACAACCACTAAAGTTACAGATATATATACAAAAAAAGGAAAAAAACATAAAATTTTCAGATCTGAAAAAAAAATTCAAATTTAAAATGTGTCACTTTAATCCATAAATGTGTAACTTTAGTCCATAGTAATGTAACTTCAAACACTAACAACAAAACAAAAAAATATTATTGTGTAACTTTATTCATTTATTGTGTAAATTTAACCATTTATAACAAACATAAAAAGGTCGAAAAAATGGTGGTTTTGAATCTGGAAAATAAATTAGTAACATAAAAAATTTGAAAAATAAAAAAGTAGATCTAAAAAAACATAAATTGTGAAAAAAAAAACTGAGATCTAAATGAGATGGTGGTACAAATCTGAAAAAAGAAAAAAAAAAGAGAGAAGAAGAAGAAGAGAGGAGGAGGAGGAGGCAAGGGAGGGCGACGGAGGGACGGCAGGGGGCGGCAGCCAGCAGGTCGGTGGCAGGGGGATGACAGGGGCGCGGCAGAGGCGACATGGTGGTGAGTGAGGCTAGGGTGGTCGGTGGATAGGAGGCGGTCTAGTGGTGGTCTGGTGCAGACGAGTTGTCTTATGGCAGGCGGCGTTGAGGCGGCGGCGTGGAGGTGGCAGGGGAGGAGGTAGGTGGTGGTGGGATTTCTTTTTTATTTTCAGATCTAGTTTTTTTGTGGTGGTGTGTGTCGGTTTTGGTGGTGGTTGGGTGGTGGTCGTTGGGTTGAATGAAGGATGAGTATTATTTTGGGATTTTGAATTTATTAGGGTTTTAGAGAGAGATGAGAGGATAGATATTGTGTGAGATGGGAGAGAAGTAGTTGGGAGGAAAAGCTTATATATTGAATTAGGGTAGATTAGTGATTAATTAGTGAAAAGTAGAGAGATAGTGGTATTAATGACCATTTAGGAGTATCAATCTCAACCATTCATCTCCCTCATCCAATGGTCACAAAAAGGACTCAAGGACTCAATGTTTAGAGAAGGAGTCACATGATCTCTTCTATATATATATATATATAAAAGAGGCTTTTTTCGAGCAATTCTATTGGTCAACATCATCTTTTTCAATTTTTGGAAAGTATATTTCAAGATCTTGCAAAATTATAAAAAATATTTTATGTAATATTTTTAATATCACAATTATTATTTACGTAAGAAAATGTTTTATTATCAATATAAAAAAATATATGATGCAAAACATTTTGAAACTTACATATTTGGATTTGTAGCGAAAAATGCTTTCATTAGAGTATAAATTTTATATTTTTTTTGTTTCTATATTGTTGATAATATGATATGACTATAGTATAAGTATGTGAAAATTAAAACAAATTATTTTGCACACACATATTTTCACCCCATTTGCTTTTGGGAGGTCAAAGTTGCCGAACTTTGACCGTAAATAAGTTGGAGAATAAAAAATACTCCCTCCGTCCCGGTCATTTGTTTACCTTTACTTTTGGCACAATTATTAAGGAAATGGTAGGGTACCATTTGTGGTGCCCCTTGGTGGATGACAAGTGGACAATAGTCCCATTGTCACATCAAATCTTACAATAATATAAAAAGGCAAGTTGAGTACTTAATAGAGCGACACGTGGAACAATCTTTGCAAGATGGGAATTTACTCAAACCTATCTATAATAAGATTTATAATAATAAAATAAAATAAATACAAATATACTATAGAGGGCAATAGTCTTTTCATTTTCTCGGCAAAAATTTATGAGTAATAAACACTAAACACTATCTTACCATACTCTTAAGTCTTAGCCCTCCATTTCCACGCTTTTGCTCACTTCCATAACTACAACCGTTTTCTTAGTTTATGACCAACCTTTTGTTTTCCTTAGTTATTAAGATATCACCATAAGTTCCACATGTAAACACTACAAAAAGTTTCCCCTCCATCAGCTGAAATATAATGGACACATTCCTATCATAAGTAATGGTGTACATATAATTATTAGCCCTCTATACTTACCTTTCATAAAATTTTGTACATGTAATTATTAGTTATTACAATATATTAAGAAATTAAGTAATGGTGTTTTATAAATTTCTTATATACGCAATATTTATGGTTAATTTTTATGGTTTTATTGAAATCCTAAATTATTTAAAGGTTTTATTGAAATATTTTTTTTTAAAAAAACAAAAAAAAAAATGGAAAATTTATATTATATAAAATATAAAAAGGCTAGACTAAGCATTTACTTTTCACGATTCTCCTTTTCAATATTTTTAGAGTATGTCACGTCATCATCATTATTTAAAAAATAAAATTTAAAAAATTGTAGCTTTATACAAAAATTTAAATGTCCATATAATATACTAATATATGTTCATCTACCAAAACATTACTCCACTTCATGATCTCAAATTCACCATCTTAAATCATTTATAAAAAAAGAATTTAAAATGGGATACAAAAAGGCAAAGTATTAATCAATATAATAGTTAAGTTTTAAATCATCTTCTCCCAAACCTTACTCTATTTCATAATCATAATTGTCCCACTTTAATAATAAACTTTTCATATCCTGCTGTTATAAAACCAATTCAACAAATTTTACCTATAAATAAGATCAATTGATAAGAAATCTATCACATTCCTACAAAAATGACGGAGAAGTTATTTTCTTTACCTATATATATATTCATTTGTTCGATTTTGAAAATCTTTTCCTATCTTTCCTTTATAATGGGTTATTATCAAATGAGCGAAGAAAATTGAAGAGAAAAGAGAAAAATTAGAAGAAAAGAGAAGAATCTAACAAGCACTTGTATCGTATTCTTACTTCTTGACATAGTTTAATGTTGATAAAGTGATCAAATTATTGTAACTTTAACTTTTTAGTCTCATATTTTTAATGTTGATACAATGTTTTGGGAAGTTTTTAATGCATTTGTTATTTGATAATGTGTAGTGAATTTGTTACGATTGACATTAACAACATAATACATATGTATTAACAAAGCAAGTTTAGTGTAAGTAAAGCTTTTCTCATATTTTTCATGAAGTCGATTAGAAAAAGGTAATTTTATCATTTTTTTTACTTATACCAAATAGTGGAATATCTTATCATTTTGATTTTTTTTAAGTGAGAATGTTGCATTTATATTGTGATGTTTTTATCTATTACCATCCCATTTAGATTGTTCTTATTTTATTCAATGCTACATCGTTGAAGAGAAAATGAGTGAAAAATATTTTAAATCTGAAGTATCATTATAATTTTCAAACATACAAAATATAAGTATATAACTAAGGTTAATACTGCTTAATATTTTATAATATAATCATTTAAAGTTGTAAACAAAGAAAAATATCATTTAGACGAACAAAACGGTATTATTCGGCTACAAAATCAAAGTTAAATGAAAATAATAGAAAGAGGATGCAATAGTAAAAAACCACTAAAGAAAATTGTGAATATCAAACCACTACAAACGTAGTAAATTTCTTTTTAACATTTTTTAATAAAGAATTGGAAAAGTCTGTGATTTTTCACGGGAAATTAAACTAGTTACTCCTAAAAACCATTCTCAATATAGAAAGGTAAACAAATGAATGAGACACCCTAAAATGGAAATGGTAAACAAATGACCGGGACGGAGGGAGTATTAGATTATAAAACAAAAACACTTACACTTATTTTCATGACATCTTTCCCGAAAAAAAATTCAAGAATAAAAAAAGTAACATATAGACGTCAAAAATTACGGTCGAAGTGTCGTCTAGGAGACCATAATAAAACAAATGGGGTGAAAATAGGTGTGTGGAGGGAGTACTATTATAATAATTTAGTAACAGTAAAGAAATAGTTATTTTACAAAAAAAAATAGTATACTACTTAGTATTTTATTTGTCTCACATTGAAAAATAATGTAGGTGTGTTGAATATACTATGTATAAATAGTAGAATTGTCCCACATTGAAAAATTATCATAAGGTGTGATGATCATGTGATTATAAATAGGAGTCATCCTTGGAACTTATGTATCAACCCAAAATATTTTGAGTCTCTTAAGTATTGTCTTATAAAGCTCTTAAAAGTTTGTATTATTATCTCCGATAAATATACATAAATTTACATCATCATAAATAACAATAGTCCCACGGTGAAAAATAATGTAGGTGTGTTGAATATACTATATATAAACTAGTTTTAAACCCATGCAAATTGTACGGGTTTGTTGTTTAGATTTTCGTATAAACATATGTCAATAAGGGTAGTTATATTTGATTTTTTTATTGCGTATGATAATTTTGTTTTCAATGTGAGTATGTGTTCCTATCACGTGTGTATAAAATAAGAAAATAATTAAAAAAAACAGCCTTATATATTCATATATAAAAACATAACAAAGGTACAAAGATTTGAAAGAAAAATCAACAATAAATGTGATACGGTGTACAATTATAAGGCAATTGTACTATAACTTCTCAAAAATTTCTTTATACACTACGTTATTTGTTCTATTCGACACGTGTTTGTCATTATCACAAATCAAAATTTTCAGTCCCTTTTTGCTTGTCACTCTTGAAATAGCCACATAGAGTTGGCCATGAGTAAACACCGACCTTGGAAGATAAAGCGCAACATGTGCTAGAGACTGCCCTTGGCTCTTATTAATGGTCATTGCAAAACACACCACCACAGAGAATTGTCTTTTGTTAAACAGTACGGGGAACTTACTGGAATCAGATGGAGTGAGGGTTATACGGGCAATATGCACTTTATCCCCCTTATGACTGCCTGATACGACTGCTGCTCGAATTACACGTGATCCTAAGTCTGTAACTATTAGTCGAGTGCCGTTGCATAATCCGCGAGATTGGTCAATATTCCTGAGCAGCATCACTATAACACCTACCTTCAGGTTTAATTCGTGATTTGGAAGGCGAGAACACTTAATAGAGTTAAGAAACTTCGTGGAATATAGATCACGAACCCCAATATTACTCTCATCCTTACTAACTTCATCTGAGCTGTAGCAAATTTTCGCATCTCCGTCAATTTGAGATAATACGTACTCATTAACCAACTCGACAATCTCATGTGTAGGTGCAAGGATGGCCCTCTCCTGTAGATACTCAAGATTCCATAGTTGATTCTGAAGAGATGGGTAAATGGTATCTACAATTGAAACAATGGGATCGGTGATGTTGTTAATCAAAAGGTCGTTCGGAAACTCTAACTCAACTTCCTCGTCGTTTGGTTCGTCAGCTTCCCCGTCACCAACTTTCAATATCCATTCTGAAAAATCCCTTATCTCAGCAACATTGGAGCATGAATCTCCGACTTGAAGGAGCATGTTTTTTTGTCAATTTCAACACCTTGTATGAGTTACAAATAAGAAATATAGAAGGTCATATGTATTTGCATAAATATAATAACAATGACGTATTATAAAAAAAACAATTTATTCAAATAGGGCAGATTATTCTAGTACCTTGCACGTAGACCACAAATCTGAAGAACAAAGTGACGCATTCACGATTTCTGATCTGCTGCCTTTCGGGATAACGGGAAGTATTTGTCGAAAATAACCTCCAAATACCACCACTTTACCACCAAAGAGTTGATTGACATCTCCGTTATTTGAAAAACGCATGACATCTCTTAAACTCCTGTCAAGATCCTCGAAAGCATATATGTGCGTCATTGGTGCTTCGTCCCATATAATAAGCTTTGTCCTAAGCAAGAGTTTGGCTAAATCACTTCCTGGTTTAATCCCGGGACACGTAGAGTTTTCAACTGTAGAGATTGGAATACCAAATCTCGAATGAGCTATCCTTCCACCGGGAAGTAAGGTAGATGCAATGTCGTTGTATGCTAGAGGAAGAACAATTTCTCCTTTACTTCTCATTGCCGCACATAAGGTTCTCTAGAGAAACGTCTTACCAGTCCCTCCATAGCCATATACAAAGAAAACACCTCCGCGATTATTACGGACTGCGTCCATTATCTCATTGTAAACTGACTTTTGCTCGTCAGTCATAGATGATAAAAGGTGCAAATGTTCTTCACGTAAGGCGACTCTATCATAAGATAACTCGTCTGAAACTAACGTGTTCACAGGATGAACTGTAGATGATTCAGGAAAAGGCATGTCTTCAAACCTACGTAGGCTGCTGCAATTCCGTTGAAAACATGCTTCTATGTCTAGCAATGCATAATTCTTAAGTTCATCACCTGTTAATCGCAACGCTGTGACATTAAAAAGAAAATGCCAATGTAAATGTATATTATGCAGTAATGACATGACAATGCTTAAATAAAAGATGGTAAAATACAATTAACAAATGCTCTTTTAACAACTAACCTTGGTTTCGAAAGGCATTACGTTGTCGATATAGGATATCCATCTGAAATATACTCTCAAGTTTTCTCCCACACTATACTTGTCATCGCTACAGTACCTAAGAATAATAAAGTGACAAAGAGGTTTCTTAAGTAAGACCCAAAACCCCAATCACTTGCTTCCTTTATAGCATTAATGTATTCCCTATCATCTCCAAGGAGGCCACGCGCATAACATGCAGCTCTAAAAGTAGATTTCAATTTGCCATCAACTCTCCTTATATCCTCGTAATATTTCGGACCCTTGACAAAGTTTAACAGGGTTCTCATATAATATAGCTCACCACAATTGGGGGAAACATTATGCATTCTGCCAATAGCAAAACCACTTTTTCTTGGATGCCAGGCACGTTTTTCGTTTTTCCACACGAATTTTGTAGGAAACTGGCTATATAATAGTTGATGTGCTTCCTTGTTAGACTTATTACAATCCATCCAAGCCAAGAACTTTGTCATACCGATTGTGGGATTGTCAATGACCGCATCGATAAGGTCTTTGTCGTTAACAACAACGCTTTGCTCATCAGGAAGGTGAAACCGCAATCTTTCGACCGGAGGTGTCCTATAATGTATATCAAAGCCAAAGATTCTCCACACAGATTCGCAGGCTGAATATAACGACAATCATGGAATCTTTGTATCTCATCTATTTGGTCTGGATTCTAATCGTTTCAGCGTCGGTAGGACGACTGCATTGTGGCTCGTTCAGGACCCTTGTTTATGTACTTGAACAAATACTTGATTGATCGAGCTTGATTACACCACTCGACATTTATATGGGCACGATATTTCAGCAATAATTGAGCGTTATATGGAACAACCCACTCATTGCCAAGTACGCATCCACTCTTTTGCACAATAAACCCCTTCTCCCTTCTCCTATATACAAGATATCCATCGTCATAAATCGTTGTGCTATCGATGCACCTCTTCGAGAAGTTTCTCAAGCACTTAGATGCAACCATACACAAAGAAGTCGGGAAATCCTTGTCGCATGGACCATGTATCATATTCTCCTTAACAATAGCATATAATAATGGGTATGAAATAGGATCGGGTATCTCAGCGCTAATTATTTTGTCTACGTTTGCAACCTCCGGGAATTTCTCATCACGATGAAGAAATATTAGAATATGAGCATGTGGCAACCCGCGTTTTTGAAATTCAATAGTATACGTGGCTGAAAGATTATACGCAATAATAATGTATTGTTAGTTTGTTTATTGGTAAGACATTAGAAAAAAAGCATAGATACTTGTAGAAATAACGAAGGAATGGTTATACGCAATAGCAATGGTTGATTATAACGAAGGAATGACAACCTCTTCGATTCAACCGTCATATAACCATCCACTAAAAATTGTAGAAATAATTTTGCAGCTAACAAAATAATTAAAAATTCAAGGAAAGATGATCTGTCTTGGATACGAAATGCAAGCCACTCTCTCATTGTTACTTGATTACATGGTTTTTTCCTCTTACTTCTGTTGCGAGAAGCTTCACTGTGAAGGATGCCCGACCTCTAACCGTCTTCGCCATGCGGAAACAATAAAGGATATTGGAGTTGTAAATATAAAGGGTGCAACTTTGATATACGCTGAAATTCACCACATTCTCTCTAAATAATAATATCCCTCTTTTCCACTTGAACGTCTTCTTCAATAAGAACAGCTACCTCAGAAGTTGTCGGACGGTTGTAGATTCTACCATCAACTTCTCGTCGAGAAATAAGCCTAATAGAGACATCACTTTCTCTATCAGCCGACAATCTATCTCTCACCATTCTGATATTTTGAGCTAATACATTTTCCTCATCTATCATTTCTTTCAACAAACGAATAAGTTCATCATCAAATCGTTCAGGATTATTGGAGCTACAAAATTTAAAAGAGTAATTAGTATGGATAAAGGTCATCGTCATAAGGTGCAGTCATATATTGTATACTAGTTCGCAAGAACGTATAATGTTAGTTTTACCTGATAGCATTCTTATGGTTTTCAACCTCTTCTTCCGTGTCATATATGTATAGTTGACAAAACTTTGGCATGCTTCGATTCGGCGGCAACAAACTCCCAATGTGATGGACGTTTTGCCCCCCCTCCAACCTAAAAGTATATGGTCCTCGTCCTTGATTTACAGAACGATCAATTTTTCCTCCCATTGAAGTGAACGAAAACATCATATTGTAAGCTCGAATATTATCAATAAAGTGCTTGCTTAGAGGGTGTCGTCGACTCATAAGATCTAACAACAATTTGGGTGGTTGTTCAAGAAGAGGGAGTTGAATTTTGTCATCAGAACAACACAATGAGAATAAAGGATGTGCAGAATTTCTATCCCCACGGACTCTTTCTAAGTAGCACAACATAGCACCACACTTGTTACATGTGACAACCCTCGCGAATGCGGAAAGATAAAACATACAAGCATGTGAAAAGAGATGCGGAAATACGGTATTTTAAAAACCTTTAAACATGCAAGATATATATAACACGAGGTGTGTCAAAATGTTACAAACTAAATACGGAAATATACAACAAAGAGACGAGGCCTCTTAAACTGTTAACAAAGAACAAGTGTTTAACCAAAACTAGCTACTATCGTCTAGAGGTGAACTTCCAGGGACAACGCCCGCTTGCTCACACCCGAACCCCAAAATATCGTATCCAAAAAGTCATCCATAGCAAGCAACCTGTTCATCCATGAAAAACATGAATGCCACAGTCAGTGGGGAGTAACTCCGGGTTCTCCCAGCCATATCACATCAAACGTACATATAAGGTAATACGAAAGGAAAGCATGCATACATATATATATACATGTGAGTTGCGATAAGATTAGATAGGCAATTCTATAGAAAATGATAAGATCATGTGGAAATCCAATCCGTAACCATCATGTTATTCAAAGACTCGGGAAAGACACTCTTAGGCAATCGAATACGCTCACTAGGGCTTACATCTCACCGTTAGCGGCATAAGATTGATAAGATTGAGACTCTACAGACAAACCAGTCAAGTCATGCGATGATTACACAATTCCAACATATTATCATCCATTCACGAACCAAGACAATGATGGTGTCCAATCATGCAATGACCATGAACAATATCATGAAATCACGCATTCAAAGAACGACACAAGACGACATTTCTCACGGTAAATGAAACGCACTAGCATCGTGTACATGGCAAGTATGATTAACAGGCATCCACGGGATAAAGCATTTCCCTGAAAGCATACACGATAAAGCATTTCGCGTATGTTGACTAATTTCCTCCTGGTAGCACGACGATAATAAATATCCGGTCCTAGTCTAAACCTGGCCAGGATCTCGGAATGAACGTGTTCCGATTCGACATGCGATAAAGCGTTTCGCATCCAAGACTCGGTCTTACAAAAATAAACGCCGAGTACCACCAATTCTGTAGAGTCAATTCACTAAAGGAGGCGGAAAAGAGCCTTCAAGCCTCATACATTCGGTACCTACATGCAAATAACACCACCACTCGCCAGTTATACAACATTTTACTGCCGGGTCGAACAACTCAAAGCGTTCAACTCCCAACAACGTCGTCATATGCCCACTACACATGCATTTAAGCAGTAGGATACCTCTCCGTTCCGACATTTCAGCCTTACGAACGGGAAGGTAGCCAAGGGAATGAGAATACAAAGCACAAGACCAAATAGTGCTCAAACCGACTCATTTGTAAAAACCGACTCAAAGTGGGAACATATCGAAAACCGTCACCAAACATGTGATACATGCGAAAGAGATATCATAAATCCAAAACATGAATATTATAAGACAGTACGTAAAATTATATGATAAACCGATCATGCGAACTAATATAAATTACGAGTTTCAAAAGTCAAAGGAAAACAACACAGCCGTGTTGCAGGCCGGGCAGGAGACCGGTGGCCGGTGGGCCGGCTCAGAACACAGGAAAAATCCCAAAACAGAGAAAAGAGGTCTGGGCCGGTCGGTAGACCGGCGGCCGGTGGGCCGGCACAGACCATCACACCAAAACTCAAAACTTCAATACTGATGTGTTCCAGGCCGGTGGATGGACCGGTGGCCGGTGGGCCGGCATGGAGCACCTCTTCAAGCAAAAACCAAGTTTCCAAAATAAGTTACTGAAGTGTTCTCAGCCGGTGGTCAGACCGGCGGCCGGTCGACCGGCTGGGAACACCCCTTCATCCGAGAGCTTCCAAAGCTTAACCAAATCAATCCAAAACTTATATATACTTCTAATAATCATCAACAATCAATATATATCATCAATATTCATCATATAACATCATTTACTAATCATAGCATGGTTTCTAATCTTCCTAATCGTAATCTAATACGATTTTCTAGTATATAAACATGTAAAACACGTAAGTAATACCGAGTAACCCTTCACCGTTACCTTTGAGCGTCTCTAATGATCGTCAAGCTCCTCTTCTATAAGGAAATAGTCTTTGTCGGGATCTTGGAGGTCGCCACCTACAAATAGATCGTAAAAAGATGAATAAAGTTCATCTTTAGAAAGACGGAATGCTTAAAAAGCGAGAAAGACGATAATTTTATTATCAATACGGATAGAGGAAGGTACGGGAGGAAGAATAAGATAAACTTACGTAAATTCTATCGAGTAACGAAGAAACTACGCCAATTCTAAGATCGATATTCAAAGAGGGAAAAGTTGCTTAAGGAAGAAGAAAGAAAAGTGTGTTTGATTTTTGTGTTGAATGAATATTAGGTTAAGGAGGGAGTAGTGTGAGTTGTGTAGGAAAAGTCAAAGACGATTTTCAAAGTCAAGGAAAGTCAAACTAGACTTAAGACGGCTTTTTCATGAAATCTCGCAGAAATTCCAAATACGAACTCGGAAATTCTAAAATCGACTCGGAACTTAAAATTATAATTTAAAACTTAAAATTACTGAAAAGATTTCGTAAAATATTTCTACTAGAAAAATAGGGTACATTTCCGGGTGTTACAATCACCCCACCTTTTAAAAAGTTTCGCCCTCGAAACTTGAGGCAAAATAAAAATTTACCTTACTCGAAAAGACTCGGATATTTACTACGCATAGAAGCTTCGGTTTCCCAAGTCTCTTCTTCGACATTAGCACTTCTCCACAAGATTTTCACCAAAGGAACTACTTTACTTCTCAACTTCCTATCCTTACGATCTAGGATACGGATCGACTTCTCTTCAAAGGATAGATTCGGTTCAAGCTCGGGCAATTCAACTTGAAATACATGGCTTGGATCACTAACATACTTTCTCAATTGAGAAACATGAAAAACATTATGAACCTTAGCCAAATTCGGCGGCAAATCCAACTTATAAGCAACGGCACCAATCCTTTCTACAATATCAAAGGGTCCAATGTACTTCGGGCTCAATTTACCCTTAACACCAAACCGTTTAACACCCTTCATAGGAGACACCTTCAAGAACACCCTATCACCCACTTCAAATTCTAACGGCCTCCTTCGGATATCGGCATAAGACTTTTGACGGTCTTGAGCGGCTTTCATTCTATCACGAATGACCTTCACATTATCAATGGTTTCAACAAGAACATCGGGGCCTAAATCACGATTGTCACTCAATTGATTCCAACATATATGAACTCCGACATTTCCTTCCTAAGAGCTTCATATGGGCCATCTTGATATATTCATGATAGCTATTGTTGTAAAAGAAAACTCCACCAACGTTATCTCTTTCACTAGACCTGAAAATCAAGAGGCACAAGCCCTAAGCAAGTCCTTCTAAAGTCTGAATAGTCCTCCTCAGTCCGCGGCATCTGTAGCGGCATGAAAAGCAGTACTCATCAACACCTTACTACCCATGGCCTCTTGTAAAGCTTTCCAAAATCTCGAACAGAATCTCGGATCTCGGTCGGATATAATCTCCAAAGGAACACCATGGTATCTAACAATTTCATCCACATAAGCTTTTGCTAAACGATCCAAATTCCAAGTTTCTTTGATCGGAATGAATCTAGCACACTTGGTCAATCGATCAACAACAACCCAAACAGCATCTTTACCTCCTACGGTTCTCGGCAAAGCCATAACAAAGTCCATAGAGATAGATTCCCACTTCCATAGCGGAATATCCAACGGTTGTAGCAATCCACCGGGTCTCTTGTGTTCAATCTTCACTTGTTGGCAAGTCAAACATCTTCCAACATAAGAAACAACATCACCCTTCAAGTTCGGCCACCAAAACTGTAGCTTCAAATCCTTGTACATCTTATCACCACCGGGGTGAATAAAATAAGGGGAAAGATGAGCTTCATCAAGAACTCGCTTCCTCAAATTAAGAGCATTAGGGACAAATAAACGACCATGAAAACGAAGAACACCTTCATTATCAAACTTGAAATCTTTACCTTTACCTTCAAGAATCTTGGCTTGGATAGACTTGTAGGTAAGATCATCAACTTGGCTTTCACGGATTTCGCGGAGAAACACAGGCTCGGCAATCATAGCACCAACATGAACAAATCCACGCTCTACAAACTCCAAACTCAATCTTCGAAACTCGGCACAAAGATCAACAGGCAACACATGCAAAGCATTCAAAGCATGAGAAGCTTTCCTACTAAGAGCATCGGCAACAACATTAGCCTTCCCTTCATGATACAATAACTCAAAATCATAATCGTTCACCAGTTCCAACCATCTTCTTTGCCTCATATTCAACTCTTTTTGAGTAAATATGTACTTCAAACTCTTGTGATCGGTGAAGATACGACAATGAACTCCAATTAAATAATGTCTCCATACTTTCAAAGCATTAACAACAGCGGCCAATTCTAGATCATGAGTAGGATAGTTCACTTCATGAACTCTCAATTGCCTTGAAGCATAAGCCACCACCTTCCGATTTTGCATAAGAACACAACCTAAACCCATCTTAGAAGCATCACAATAGACATCAAAGTCTACTCCATCTTCAGGCAAAGTCAACACCGGAGCGGTAGTTAACCTCTTCTTTAACTCTTGAAACGCACTTTCACAAGCTTCATTCCATAGAAATTTGGTTTCCTTCTTCAATAACTGAGTCATCGGTCTAGCAAGCTTAGAGAAATCTTTGACAAATCTTCTATAATAACCAGCTAAACCAAGGAAACTTCGAATCTCTCTAATATCATTCGGACTCTTCCAATCAACAACGGCTTCAATTTTAGAAGGATCCACCATTACACCTTCTTTAGAAATCACATGCCCAAGAAAGGACACTTTAGGTAACCAAAATTCACATTTAGAGAACTTAGCATACCACTTTTGTCGACGTAGAACACCCAAAATAATCCTCAAATGAATAGCATGCTCATCTTTGGACTTGGAGAAAATAAGAATATCATCAATGAATACCACCACACACTTGTCGAGATACTCCCTAAATGTGCGGTTCATCTGATCCATAAAGATAGCGGGAGCATTCGTCAATCCAAATGGCATTACCTTAAACTCATAATGGCCATACCTCGTACTAAAAGCGGTCTTTGGAATATCAACATCTCTAACCGAAATTTGATGATAACCCGATCTCAAATCAATCTTCGAAAAAGTAGAAGCACCCTTTAATTGATCAAACAAATCTTCAATTCTTGGTAAAGGATACCTATTCTTGATTGTAATCCGATTCAATTCACGGTAATCGATACACAATCTCATAGAACCATCCTTCTTCTTCACAAAAAGAACGGGAGCACCCCAAGGAGAGGCACTTGGTCGAATAAAACCTTTTTCAATCATATCATCCAACTGCTTTCTTAACTCTTTCAATTCAGAAGGAGCCATACGATAAGGAGCTTTGGCAATTGGACCAGAACCAGGAACCAGATCAATGGAGAATTCAACATCACGCTCGGGAGGAATCCCGGGCAAATCTTCGGGAAATACATCGACGAATTCTCGAACAATAGGCACATCTTCAATACTTGGCAAAGAGGTATTTGAAGAAGTCACAACACACAAGAATGCTTTGTAACCTTTTCTAACCATACTTACCAACTTCAAAGCGGAAATTAAAGATACACCTTTTTACGGGGATGAGATCCCTTATAGGTTATTCTAACACCTAAAGGACTCTTTAAGAAAATCTTTTGATCACGACACTCGAACCTAGCATGATACATAGCTAACCAATCTATACCTAATATAATATCAAACTCTCCTAGAGGAAACTTAAGGAGATTCGCGGGAAAGATAGAACCCGAAATAGATATAGGTACATTTCGATAAAGAGTTGAACAAGAGATAATATCTCCGGATGGTAAGGATATGGGAGTATCCTCACTAAATGTAGGCTTGATTGATAACTTATTAGCATAGGTTGATGACACAAAAGACATTGAAGCACCGGTATCAAATAAAATAAGACACGGTTGCTCTAAGATTGAAAACATACCCGTAATGATCTCGGGATGAGCGTCAGCTTCGGCACGACTCATGACAAAGATTGAACCCTTAGGCTTAGGAGGAGGGGGCAACTTTTGATCGGGGCAATCCTCGTAACGATGACCACCCTTTTGACAGAAGAAGCAAATGTAAGGTCGGTTGGCACAAGATTTACCGGGGTGATGTGGAAGTCTACACCGGTTGCAAAAACGACCTAGAGATTGAGCTTGAGGAGCATAGGGCCTATGAGCCACATTTGAAGTAGCTCTAGGAATAAAAGGAGCAGGATTCCTTGAATAGGCATTGGAAGAAGGATTAAACCTCCTCTTGTTAGCATAGGAATTCGAGGAAGACGGGATAAACAGCCTCTTCCCAAAAGCATTCGGCCTAGGAGCATAAGAAGGAGAGGGATTATTCATTAAAGCTTCATCCCTAATGGCCTTCATTGAATTTTCAGCCCACAAAGCATCGTCATAGAGATCTCCAAAGGATGCGGTACCCCTTCTCACTTTACTTTGAAGCACGGCATTCAACGTGTTGCGATAATAGAATGCACGGTCTTCATCATCACGAATAAGCCTCGGCGCAAAGTGAGCGAGCTTATTAAACTCCGTCGTAAAATCTTGAGCGGATAGGTTGCCTTGCTTAAAATCTATGAACTCCTTGAGCCTTTGTTGTTTAAGCTCCTTAGTGTAAAATCTACCCTCCACAAGAGCCTTAAAGCAAGCCCAGTTGAAGTCCTCTTCAAGAGTTGCGGTGGCACTTGTGATAGCCCACCAGTTGTCGGCTTCCCGCACTAGAAAGTTCTTTGCAATCCTCACTTTATCCTCTTCCCGGACTTGGTAAAGATCAAACTGCTTTTCCATCTCCCGGAACCAGTCGGATAGCTCCGTAGGATTCGGCTCTCCACCATAAGGTACGATCTTACTCCTTGCAATTTGACCCGCCACCCATGCATAACCACCTTGTTGATTGTCCTCCCTTCTAGGGTGAACTTGGTTGGCATTAGCTAGAGCGGCATCTTGCTGATTCTTCAGCACTTGAGCCAGAGCCTCCATCATAATATTATCAGCTACACGCGGTCTAACCATCTTCATAAGAGATAAAAACGAATTAAGTTACCCTATCAATTAGCATAAACCAATAGACTACCAATTAAAGTCCTTACTTCTACCCAACTCTCTCATTTATTATTTCAAGGTCAAGTAGTTTAAGTTAGGGTTCACGTGTGTGCGTCGGGAGCGATCAAAGCTCTGATACCAACTGTGACCACCCTCGCGAATGCGGAAAGATAAAACATACAAGCATGTGAAAAGATATGCGGA
>JAIUZE010067427.1:0-15909 GCA_022085475.1 Heliosperma pusillum
GGAGTTACTCTCCAATGACTGTGGCGTTCATGTTTTTCATTGATGAACAGGTTGCTTGCTTGGATGCCTTTTTGGATATGATGTTTTGGGGTTCGGGTGTGAGCTAGCGGGCGTTGTCCCTGGAAGTTTCACCTCTAGACGATATTAGCTAGTTTTGCTAAACACTTGTTCTTTGCTAACATTTTAAGAGACCCTGTCTCTTTGTTGTAATTCCGTATTTAGTTTGTAATATTTTGACACTCCTCGTTTTATTTAACTTGCATGTATAAAAGTTTTTAAAACTACCTATTTCCGCTATATAATTCACATGGTTGTATGTTTTATATTTCCGCATTCGCGAGGGTTGTCACAAAATTTCATGTTATGAGAAAATTATTCCTGGTTGCAAAAATGCCCCCATTTTAGATCTGAAGTTGAAAATTTAATTTGATTAATTTTCACATGTTTTATGTATTTTATTTGATAAAACCGATAAAGCGCAACCGATTTTTCTCAAAATAGATTCAAAATTTTTAACCTTGATTTTTGACATTATGAGTGTCATGGAAATGTTCCAGAATATACAAAAATTTAAAAATCAAATTTTGAAATTATTGTAATTAAATTTGGATTTATTTGATTAAAATATGATTTTTAAAGTCTAATTTTGAGCAATCATATAACAACAAGTTGAATTTTGTCAAAATTTGAGTGATGACTAATTTTTGAGTCCTAAATCAGTTGGGATAATTAACTTGGACTTAAATATGGTTTAAGTATTTTTTGGTCATTTTAAGAAGTTATTATCACACATTTCCGTAAACTCGGGTTATATACGATATAAACCGTATAATATGGCGATTTGGCATTTAAATTGAGCATGTTTTATACATATTATAATGCTGAATTTTTACTTATGAATGTCATATTTTATCTGTGTAAGGGAATATTGATTCGGTTGTAATTTATTGTGATCTCGTATCATTTTTATTGAATTATATTATTTTATTTTACAAATGTATAATACGAAATTATTGTAATTTTATTATATAATTTGTAATACCGGAGTTTCCCAAAGACGGTGCCATTCGGAAAAGAGTTCCGAGAGCAACGGTGACCTTGGGAGGCGTGCTTATGAAGTTTAAGAGAGCAAAGGAGTTTGTTTCCGAATTTGTAATAAATTATATGATTTTCTATTCTAGGAAAGGCCATACTAGGAGTTTTATTTTTATGCTTGCATTTTATTTAATATGTTTGCATGCATTGCCAAATCGCCATAACATGACATGCATATTTTATCGAGTCTTCGATCGTGTCAGTAAAAATTATCGTTAATTCATCGATTTAGTTCACTTAAACGAGATAGATAATAAATTGACATGACCTCTAATAATAAATAATTGAGATCAAGCCTTACCAAATAGTAGAACCCATGAATCCCAATTTCACAAGGAAGTAGGCTCGGCTCACTGGGGTGCTAAACGTGTTACGTTGGGTAAATGGGGTAATAAAGGTTATTATTTCGAAATTTGGATTGAGCTCAACGGAAGTAGTCGCGACCGTAGCCGCATGTGTTCCGGGCTTAAGATAAATATTAAAGTAATATTATCGACCGAGAGTTCTAATTAATGTAGAATCGATTAAAGACTTAATCTACCGAATTATGTTAATAAGGGATGAATCGACTTACCGTGCCCAAGTTGATATGAATTTGGGTCTCGCAATCATTTATGATAGTTGGGTAGAGGTCACTATATAAATGCTGAACTTATTTAAAATGTTTGCAAGTTTAAAACGTTAATTGTTAATTATTTCCTCCATCTCCGTTTTGTAGTTTTTTTACCGCAATGGATATATCTCATTCTACCGCACCTATCACCATTGATTCATATCAAAAATCATTTGATAAAATTTGCGCTCTTAATAATCTTGATACAACTAGAGAACTCCATTTGGGAATTGGTTCTAACGGGAATCTCAACTTTGTTACCTCTTCCACACCTCCTATGCCAAATCTTTTGGTGAAAGAGTCTTGGGAAGACAATCTCACCAAAGAGATGCAATCCTTGTCTTTGAAAGCAAGGAAATATCAAGAGGCTAGTGGGAGTCCTAGAAAGAAAAATCTTGCACCTAAAAGGAAATGGTTCAAAAATAAGGGGAAGAAGGGTAAAAAGTGTAAGAGAAACGGAAAGGGAAGTAAGACTACCAAGGGTCCGCAAGTCAATGATAAATGCCATTATAGTCATGGCATGAGCCATTGGATGAGGAATTGTCCCATGTACTTGGAGCATATTGGAGATGGACTAGTGATTCCACCGGTTGTGGTTCTCACCTTTTTAATCATTTACAGGGGCTAAGAAACGTGGAGAAGCTAGGGAAGGGTAATGTGGATCTACGACTTGGAAATGGAGCTAGGGTTGCTGCCACTTCAAAGGGGACCTACGTACTTGTTTTAGCAAATGGTTTTAAATTGTACTTAAATAATTGTTATTTTGTACCTTCTTTGTCTAAAAACATAATTTTCGTAGCCATGTTGGACATGGAAGGTTTTACTTTTGCAATCAAAAAAAATTGTTGTATGATTTCAAGGAATGACTTGGTCATAGGCCAAGGTAATTCCATTAATGGTATTTATGTTCTTGAGACATCTAACTCAACAAGAGATACCTATAACATTCAATCAAAAAGACTCAAGTCAAGTAATCCAAATGAGTCATACATTTGGCATTGTCGATTAGGTCACATAAATGTGAATCGCATCAAAAGACTAGTATCGACTAGTGTAATTAAACCGTTTAATTTTCAATCTTTTGGAACATGCGAGTCTTGTCTCCTAGGGAAAATGGCTCGTAATCTTTTTAGTGGTAAAATGACACTTGTAAATGAACTATTGGGCCTTATACATACCGATGTGTGTGTCACAATGACTATTTCCGCTAGGAGCAATTATGACTAGTTCATTCCATTCACTGATGATTTAAGTAGATATGATTATATTTACTTCATCAAATATAAAAGTGATGCTTTTGAAAATTCAAGGAATTTCAAAATGAGGTAGAAAACCAATTGAACAAGAAGATCAAAGCATTGCGATCCGATCATGGTGGTGAGTATCTTAGTAATAAATTTGATTCATACTTGAAGAATTGTGGCATTGTATCACAACTAACTCCACCTGGAACACCCCAACTTAATGGTGTGGCCGAAAGGAGAAATCGAACCCTACTTGATATGGTTCGATCAATTATGAGTCAAACCGAGTTGCCAGACTCATTTTGGGGATTTGCTATCCAAACCGCCGTAAAATCATTGAATAAAAGCCCGACAAAAGCAACCGAAAGACTCCATATGAGATGTGGAAAGGGAAAATCCCTAATTTGTCCTATATGATGATTTGGGGGTGTGATTGATATAGTGTCATTTCACCCTACATTTTCACCCACGTTTGTCTCGTTTTGCTTGCCTTTAACGCTCCCTAAGAGCGTTTTTACGTGTTTTAACTTCTTCTAGCATATTTCTCGCTTTTATCATGTTTTTGTAGGCAAACTGTCATTTGAGGTGATTTCTGTTTAGTTTCGATCGACAAAGAAGAAGGTGAATCACTCGGAGGACCCACGACATACCTTGGGGGCCCCACATACCCTTGGGTGGGCCCTACTCGATGCGTCAAAGCCCTCCCGAGTCAAGGCAAGCGAAACCGGGAAGGAAGTAACAAAGTCTAGCAAAGGAAGAGGGACAAGAAGGATTTCACGGGCGTGAAAGGCATTTCACGGTCGTGAGATGCCTTTCCAAGAAGGCGGATTCTCGAGCATTTCAGCTCACGACCGTGAAATGTAAGTGAAGTCACGGTCGTGAAACCCCTTTCGCGGTCGTGACTTGATCATGGGAATTCCTGCCTCATTTAGTTCACAATATCTTGACCGTGACTTGTTTCACGGTCGTGAGACAGCTTTCACGACCGTGAAACCCATTTCAATGTCCTGACTTTACCAGTCCATGATGTCTTTTGAAGCCCATCTTTCTTCTATTTTGTAAACCTATAAATAGACCCTCTTATGTAATGATAGGGCACGAAACCCTAGATTTGAAACTCTCATAGAATTAGTATTTAATCTTCTATTAATCTTCCATAATTAAGCTAATTAGTTAGTTAATTAGTAATTGCAACTTGGTTTAGTATTGGAACTTGATTTGTATTCAAAGATTTGTGACGAAATCTTGGTTATTATATCAAAGTTCTCACCTTTTTCTAAGTTGGTATAATTTCTTTACTTAATCGTGTCTTCAATTAAGTTTTCATTTCAATTCTTGTTATCTACTCATTGTTAATTAGAAAATGTTTATTGTTGTTGATGTCATTTTGCAATCCTTAGTTAATATTGAATTTTATTTGAATATGAGTGAGTAGTAATCTTGCAAGGGTCATGTGGGGAATTATGGGTTCTAGTATGAGTTAATGTGTTCTTGTTGGGGTTAATAGTTGATTATTGTCTTTTTCCATGCTATGCTTATAACATGTTTGATGAAATGTCTACTTGAGTTTGCATGATTCTCTCGCTTGTTTCGAATACCATAAGATTGAAAGTCGTGGTTTTTCGTAGAACCGCTAGTTTGGCAAACCGTATCTAGTGATGCGATAGCTAGTTAGAGTCGGTTTGAGGAGGAATTGTAAGAACGAAAGCCTTGATTCACTTTCCTAGACTAGACGACGTTTCAACTATTAAACCCAGCTTTTTCACCCGACTTTACTACCCATATGAACCCACTCACCCTAGTTTTCCCTCTTCTTCGACAAAAATCCAATCTTTCTTGTTTTAGACTCCATTTGTTGTTTTTATTCGCTTTTAATTATTGTTATTTAGTTTAGTCAACAAATCCAAACCAAATTTACATTGTGACTTTGCAAGAGACTTAGTAGACTATTTGATCATTTCTAGACACCAACCGTCCCTAAGATGGACACTCTTACTACACTACTATATCTTACACCAAAATTGTGCCGTTGCCGGGGACGGTGTATATTTAATTTGATTCTTTTTAGTTTGCTTTAGTTTTTTGCCTCTTGTCTTGAGAAACCTAGTTTCTCGAGGCATTTTCACTGTTTACATTTAATTTTCTTGTAAGCCCAAGCGAGCTCCCCCAAAGGATCAACCTCCAATCAATCCCGAGATCGAAAGGACCTTTAGGAGACTTCGCAAAGTCTTCAAAACCGCAAATAGAAGCTCTTCTTCGAATCCAATTACTACAACGGAGGAGCCTCTACCTTCGATTAAAGAAAGGGAAATCCGGGAAAGTAACGAGGTAGAAATTGAGCATCGAAGGGTAGAGAATTTGGAGGGTCCTGTGCCGATCGCAGAATTTGTGAATCCTTTTGGAATCCCACCAACCATCCCATTTCCCATCCAACCACTTACTCTCCTAAGAATGCCTAAATTCTCATCTCACTCCATTCCCACGGAAGATACTCTTCTAAACACCACCCCCGTACCACAAAATCTAACCAGAAATTTCATTGCTAAAACCGCTTTTATCCAATTGGTGGAAAGGAACCAATTTGGAGGTATGCCAAGTGAAGACCCTCATCTATACATGGAGACTTTTTGTGATTATTGTGATGTCGTTTCTGAAACGGGAGTGACTCAAGACCAAATTCGATGGGTCTTGTTTCCTTTCTCTCTTATTGGAGCAGCAAAACGATGGTTTAAAAGTCTTGACAAGGTTGCTCTAGGTATTGACTCATGGAAGAAGCTAGCTCTAGCTTTTTATCAAAAGTTATAGCCACCGGAAAAGACAAATATGTTGAGAGCTAAGATAACCGGCTTCAAGCAAAGGGATGAAGAGTCACTCTATGAAGCTTGGGACCGATTCAATTAGATCATTCGTTCTTGCCCTCACCATGGTTTGAGTGAGTGGTTCTTGGTGCAACAATTTTGGAATGGACTTTATGAAGATGCTAGAGGGATCTTGAATATGGGATCAAATGGAAGGTTCACGGAAGTAGATGATGCTCAAACTTGGGCACGAATAGAGGAGATGGCGGCCCATAACTCATAATTTAGTAGGCCAAGACAAACTCCTAGGGGAAAGCATGAGATGAGCTCCGTCACCCAAATGGGAGCTGACTTTGGAGCTCAACTTAGCTTATATATGGAAGCAATGAACCTCAAAATGGACCAACAAACGGCTCTATTCCAACAAGCTCAAAGCTCATTAACTCAACAACCTATGCAACTAGTGAATGCTATGGTGATGACACCATGCTTACCTCAAGGGGTTTGTGAATGTTGTGGAACATTTGGTCATGATTCTCAAGAATGTAGAGGATCCGTGGAACAAGTGAATGCCTTTCAATGTTATAGGCAAGGAACCCCCTACTTCAACTTTTACAATGTGAACACAAAGAACCACCCAAATCTGTCATATAAAAGCCAAAATGTTCAAAACCCTCAACCACAACCATATGTTGCCCCACCCATGAGAAACAATCAACAAAACTTTCAAAGACAACAATACAATCAAAACCAACCTTCCTACAATCAAGCAAAATACAACCAAAATCAATACAACCCACCACCACAAAATCAACCTCCCATGCAACCACAAGTTGGAGATCCAAACTTGGACATTCAAAAAGCGATCCTCCAATTCCAAAAACACAACCAAGCCAAAGATATTATCATCAATAACATCCTTGCCCACAACAAAATGCTTGAAACTCAAGTGACCCAAATAGCCTCCGGGAGTTCCTCTAGGGGAAAAGGTCAATTACCTCCTCAAGGTAACCCACCTAGAAATGAAACCGCCAATGCCATACATTTGAGGTGTGGAAAAAGTTATGAGGGACCAAAGATGCCAATTGAAGATGATAATGGTGAGGGAGACAAAGTGGAATATGATGGACCAATTGCAAATGAAGTTGTTGAATTGGATGACAAGGAGGAAGAGTGCTCTTCAAGTGAGCAAGTTGTTGTTGAAAAGAGGGATGAAGTGGTAACAAAGAACATGAAGGTCGAGGAGCCTATTTTGATAAGGCTACCTTTTCCTTCTAGACAAGCCAAAACAAAGCTTTACAAGCAATTAGGCAAATTCATGGACATTGTCAAGAATATGGAGGTATCCATTCCATTCACCGACCTCATCACTCAAATTCCCGCCTATGCAAAGTTCATGAAAGACATCCTTACAAGGAAGAAGTCATTAAGTGGAGTTGAAACCGTGGCATTTACCGGTGAGTGTAGTGCCTTTCTACAAAGCCCAACTCCTCCAAAGTTGAAAGATCCGGGTAGTTTCTCCATCCCATGCACCAAAGGCAACATAACAATTGACAAGGCCTTGTGTGATTTGGGAGCTAGTGTAAGTGTGATGCCATATTCCATTTGTGAGAAAATTGGCATGGGGGAACTTAAATGTACCAACATCACACTCCAAATGGCGGACCGATCTACAAAGCAACCTTTGGGCGTATTGGAGGATGTCCCGGTTAGAATTGGGAAGTTCTTCATTCTGGTGGACTTCATAGTTCTTGATATGGCGGAGGATTCTCAAATCCCCATTATTCACGGGAGGCCATTCTTGCACACCGCCGGAGCGGTAATTGATGTGAGACACGGGAGGCTAACCCTTGAGGTGGGAGATGAAAAAATTATATTTAACTTGCAAAATGCCATGAAAGCTCCAAATCTTTGAGAATCTTGCTATTTCATTGATATCATCGATGCCTTTGTTGAAGAAGTGACACCTAGCTTCTTTATGAGGGATCCTTTGGAAGCTATATTGACTTTGGAGCCAAGGGATATTATGGAGGAGCTACATGAGTTTGAATTTGACTTACTTGAAGCAACTTTGGAAAGAGACGAGCTTGATGAACAACAACGTTTAAGACTTGAGTCTATCATCAAAACCTCTTGTGCGGTAGATATTGCGGTAGAGGTACAAGCTCCTTCTCTTAAACCCTTTCATACTAACTTGGTATATGCTTATCTTGATGAGTCAAAGTGCAAACCCGTGATTGTAAATGCTAACCTTGATGATAATCAATTGAATGCATTGTTGTGTGTTTTGAGAAAACATGAGAGAGCTATTGGTTATAGCTTGGATGATTTGAAGGGGGTTAGCCCCGAATTGTGTATGCATAGAATTCACATGCAAGATGATCATGAGCCTAGAAGGCAACCTCAAATAAGACTAAACCCCACCTTGCAAGAGGTAGTCAAAGCTGAAGTCATGAAGCTACTTGATGTCGGGATCATCTACCCAATCTCTTACTCCGATTGGGTTAGCCCCGTGCAAGTGGTGCCAAAGAAAGGTGGCACCACGGTAGTGAAGAATGATAAAGATGAAGTAGTGCCTACTAGGGTAGTGACGGGATCGAGAATGTGCATAGATTATAGGAGGTTGAATGCCTCAACAAGAAAGGATCATTTCCCCCTTCCCTTCATTGATCAACTCCTAGAAAGACTTGCCTCAAACAAGTATTTTTGCTATTTAGATGGATACTCGGGATTCTTCCGAATTCCAATCGACCCAATTGACCAATCTAAGACTACATTCACATGCCCTTATGGCACTTTTCGCTATAGGAGAATGCCATTCGGCCTTTGCAATGCCCCGGCTACATTCCAACGATGCATGATGAGCATTTTTTCCGATTACATTGAATCTATCATGGAAGTTTTTATGGATGATTTTAGTGTGTATGGGAAAGACTTTGATTTGTGCTTGCATATCTTGTCTTTGGTGTTGGAGAAATGTGAAGAAGTGAGTCTTGTTTTGAATTGGGAGAAATGCCTCTTCATGGTAAATGAAGGGGTAGTTCTTGGTCATCTTATCTCGGAAAAGGGTATCCAAGTTGGTAAAGCAAAGGTGGAAGTGATAGAGCAATTACCCCCACCTTCAAACCTCAAAGGGGTGAGAAGCTTCCTTGGTCATGCCGGCTTTTATCGCCGGTTCATCAAGGACTTCTCCAAAATTGCTAAACCACTTACACAACTTCTCCTCAAGGATACCCCTTTCCATTTTACTAATGAGTGTGTTGAGGCATTTGCTAGGATAAAGGAAGCTCTTATCTCGGCCCCGGTCATGCAATCCCCGGATTGGGAATTGCCATTTGAAGTGATGTGCGACGCAAGCGATTATGCCGTTGGCGCGGTTCTTGGCCAATGGAAGGACAAAGCTTTGCATGCCATCTACTATTCTAGCAAGACCCTTGATGAAGCACAAGTTAACTATACAACAACGGAAAAAGAGCTTCTTGCTATTGTTTATGCTCTAGATAAGTTCCGTTCATATTTGATTTGCTCCAAAGTCATTGTTTATACGGATCATGCCGCAGTTAAGTATTTGCTTGCCAAGAAAGAAGCTAAGCCCTGCCTCATTAGATGGATCCTTCTCTTACAAGAATTCAACTTGGAAATAAGAGTTAAGAAGGGTGAGGAAAATGCGGTGGCGGACCACTTGTCCCGGCTATGCTAAAATGGAAGTAAAGATGACATGCCTATCAATGATTCATTCCCGGATGATTTTCTCTTTGCCATTAATGAAACCATTCAAAATCAAGCACCTTAGTTTGCGGACTTTGCCAACTACATTGTGGGTGGTGTTCTTCCACCGGGCATCAACCACAATCAAAAGAAGAGGTTTTTGTTTGAAGCTAAGAAATATTTTTGGGATGATCCTTTGTTGTTCAAGGAGTGTGGTGATGGGATGTATAGAAAATGTGTTCCTCAATGGGAGTATGAAGATATCATGAAAGGATGCCACTCATCTCCTTATGGAGGGCACCATGGGGCAAGCAAGACCGTTGCAAAAATACTTCAATCCGGGTTCTTTTGGCCCTCTATGTTCGAAGATGTTAAGCACTTTCTCCAATGTTGTGATGCTTGTCAACGCACCGGCAACATCTCTTGGAGGAATGAGATGCCCCAAAGGGGGATTCTTGAGGTAGAAGTTTTTGATGTGTGGGGAATAGACTATCAAGGCCCATTTATTTCTTCAAAAGGGAATAGGTACATTCTAGTGGCCGTAGACTACGTGTCCAAATAGGTTGAGGCGGTGGCTTCCCCTACCAACGATGCTAAAGTTGTCATCAATTTCCTAAAGAAGATCATTTTTCCCCGGTTTGGAGTACCTAGAACTTTAATAAGTGATGGAGGCAAGCACTTTCATGAAAAACGACTTGACTCACTACTTCTTAAATATGGTGTTCATCATCGTACCGGTTTGGGGTATCATCCCCAAACTAGTGGGCAAGTCAAAATATCTATCAAAGAAATCAAATCAATCCTTGAAAAAGTGGTCTCAAAGCACCGTAAAGATTGGAGTTCAAAGCTCGACGACACACTATGGGCATATAGGACGGCTTTCAAAACTCCTATTGGAATGTCGCCTTATAAGTTGGTGTATGACAAGTCTTTCCATTTTCCCATAGAGCTCGAATACAAGGCATATTGGGCGATCAAAGAACTAAATCTTGATGCAAAACTGAGCGGTGACAAGAGGTTACTCCAATTACAAGAGCTTGAGGAGTTCCGCCTCAAATCTTATGAAAATGCCCAATCTTACAAGGAGAAGACCAAACTCATTCACGACAAGAAGATCCTCAAAAGGGATCTCCAATGTGGAGATAATGTTCTTCTATTCAACTCGAGGTACAAGTTATTTCCCGGGAAGCTAAAATTTCGGTGGTCGGGACCATTCTTGATCACCGAGGTAGGGAGATATGGGGACTTCGAGTTGGCAAGCAAAGATGGCCAAAGATTCAAAGTGAATGGGCAACGAATCAAGCTTTACAAGGAAGGTTCTCTTATCGGGGTAGTCGAGGCTTTGTACCTCAAGCCGACTACCCTTCATTAATTCTTGAAAAAGAACGGGTTTTGTGAAGTCCCCCAAGAATCACAAATTTGTATATATTTCTAACTCATTTACTAATGCTTGGTAGATATTAGTTTGCATGGAAATTGGTTAAATTGACGATAATGAGGTCGAATTTTTGTTTGGCCAATTGAATCATTAATTAAATCAATTTCCCATTACTTAGTTAATTTTGTAAATTTATGGTGCAATTTTTGTCAATGAGAGTGTGAGGGAGGGATTTAATGTGGTGTGTGATTGTTTTACAAGATGAAATGAAGGAGATATGGAGGAACGATAATGAAGAAGCGAGAAATCGAACAAGAGTGAAGAATTTTGGTTCAAAAGGTCGAAAATAGTCGAGTCACGGTCGTGAAATGACCTTCACGCTCGTGAAAAGTGAAGCAATGGAAGTGAAAACACGAAAAAAGCATTTCACGACCGTGAAAGACTTCTCACGGTCGTGAGACATCTCACGGTCGTGAAAGTCATTTCACGGTCGTGAAGTATCGTTAAAAGCTTAACCTTGCTCTGCCAATCGTTTCACGGTCGTGAAACCTCATATACCGAGATTTCTTATATTTCTTTTCTTCTTTCTTATCCTTTCACTTCATCTTCTTCACCCACCACACAAATACCCTTATTTCACTAAAAAAACTCAAAACTCCCTCAAAACCTCATCAAATCACCTCAAATCTTCCCCAAATTGCTACAAAAACCCTTCTTCTTCAATTATAAACACAAAAAGAACCATTTTTTCACTTTATAAACACCAAAAAACTCAAAAAAATCGATTTTTAAACCTAGGGTTTCAAAAATCCGAATTTGGGGATCTCTTTTTTGGGTTAGTTTTCAAGCTTTCTACTTCAATAGAAAGTAGTTTTGAGGTTAATTGAAGGTTTTGCAAGTGTTTGTAATCGTTTTTAGACGCTTTTTTTTTAGCAACTTTTCTTTTTGAAAAGCTTGTGTTCTTTGAACAACAATGGTGGGACAAGGGAGAGGCAAGGCATCAGGATCAAGGACTACAAAGAGAAGGAGGGGAAGCGGGTCCAACAACCCAAACCCGGATGAAGACTTAGAGGTTGAGCAACTTCCGAATTTTCCGGAAGTCGTCTTTGAGACGGACGCTCATAGGCAAGCCTTTGAAGGGATTCAAGGGTTGGAAATGGAGCCTACCGTCTTTCTATGCCACGACGTCATACGTCGTTTAGGGTTGACGGAACAGATGCAAACTTTTTTCGTGGCTACAGGTATGACTACTTTGTTTTCTATGCATGAGCTCTTCTACCAGAGTCTCACGCTTGAATTTTTGAGTAGTTTAAATAGTTGCGTGAATGCTGAAAATAAACCTTGTTTTTGTTTCCGTCTTGCCAACACTTCACATGTCGTCCACATGAATGATTTTGCTGCCATATTGGGGTTAGAAATCCCTTTTAGAAGGGATTCTGAGAAGCCTAAGAATATAATTTAAGCCCGCTTTGGAAGGCGTTGACCGAAAGGGTTTTGACCGATTTTCGGCGAAATTCAGCCCTCTTATTGCACCACCCTGTGCCCCGTTTTTGGCACAGGTTAGTGTTAGGTACCTTTCTCTGTCGGCAAGAGCCGAACAACCTGACCCAGCTTGACCTGACCCTCTTAGAATCGCACATGAATGTGCAAGGATCGAGGGAAACCTTCACCTTTCCCCTAATGAATGAAATTTTTAGGAGGTGGAGAAAGTTGGGAAAGACCACCGTGGCGCGTAAGCAGACGGTGGTCATAAGGGGTTTGGTAACTTTTCTGGCTAAGCACTTTGACCGCGACTTCAATAGCAATGGGGCGTATGAGCCTTTACCTGGAGGGACACTTCTAGACGAGACTTCTCTAATCCACTCAAATTGGATTAGGATTGACCGGGTTAAAGGATATCTCTGGGTGATCAAGGATGCAACCCCCTTTTACCTACCTTGTCATAGACTCCCGACTTTCGCGCCTGGGAGCAACCTCGTAGATAGGCGACCTAGCTACCTGCTACCGGTAATGATGGCAGGCGGTAGAGCTTCTTCTAGCGGCGCTAGGGAAGAGGGAGAGTCTCCCCAGCAACCTCGTGATCGGGCCTGTCGCAAGCACTGGTCAAAGATAATTACCTAGACTAGGCTAATAACAAATTAATGTAATTAGGGAAGTAGGGGTCGATCCTCAGGGAGATGGTGTTTCCTATAGAATGTGAAATGTCTTGCAATTGGGTCTTATATAACGAGTATCTGGGTTTTGGGGTTTTGATTTCTAAACTAATAAAAAGCATAAATGAAAACAAAATAAAAGCAAATCAAAACGAAAACAATCAAGCAGGTAATGAATTAACAATGATAAAAAGAATCTAGGGAAGTAGGTTCAGACATGTAGATTAACATATTGATGAAATTGGATTGAGAACATAGAAATAATTCATTGTGAGTTCGTAAGAATGATGTGTTCATTACAATCATAGATCAGATGGTCTAGCAGGCTTTTAGGCAATTTACTATGTCTAATCTACCATGTCATGTTTTGTCTATTCAATTCACGTATTTCTACTTTGGGAAAGAATTCCATTTTAGTCAATGATTTTGATCAGGAATCGTTAACTATCGTTATAGTCCAAACATGCATAGACACAATGTTTTAAAAGCACAATTTCCTTTATCCAATTATCATCTTTTAATCAACCTACATGGATACCCTACACCCTAGAAAAACGACTACTCACTCATGGTGATGTTTAGATCTAAGATGATGTTAATAATAAAAACTAGGATAGACATGTTTATTTGGTTTTGATAATATTTTAAGGCTCTTTAATTGGCGATAATAACGACGCTAAATTGACGATCTAGGGAAATAAAATGATTACAAGGATATTGAAATTGAATCTAAAATAACATGTAAAGAAAATAGCAATCAAATAAGAAACATAAAGACTTTAAACAAAAGATAAAATAGGAATACCTAGATGACGATCAACAACGACAATGATGAAATATAAACAACCATAAAAGAAATTCCTTGCATAGAATAGTCGATCAACGAATTACAATACTTGAACCACATAAAGTAGATTACAAAGATGGAATTTTTATTGATCTAGGCTAAGGATTAGATGTAGAGAAATCAGAAATAAACTAAGAAACTAAGGACAAAAAGGAAGAAGAAAATGATCTAGACGAGAGAAGAGAGGCTAGGTTTCTCTCCTCCTAATCTAGGTTTTTATGTAATGTAAAAAGAAAAGTAAGGTTTCTAATTGTGTGTAGAGAAGTGTGTTGAGATGTGGTGGTTGAGGCACTCTTATATAGAAGTAGGTTTCGTGGGGAAGGGGTTTTACATTAAACATATAGGACAAAATAAAGGAAGTCGAAGCAAAAGCTCGGATCAGCAAACATACCCGATCGGGTACACTACTTGTAACACCCGGAAATGTACCCTATTTTTCTAGTAAAAATATTTTACGAAATCTTTTCAGCAAATTTAAGTTTTAATTTATAATTTTTATGTTTCGAGTCGAATTTAGAATTTCCGAGTTCGTATTTGGAATTTCTGCGAGATTCCATGAAAATCCCGTCTTAAGGCGAGTTTGACTTTTCTTGACTTTTGAGTCGAGTTTGACTTTCCTTGACTTTGGAACCGTCTTTGACTTTTCTCCTACACAACTCACACTACTCCTTAACCTAATATTTCATTCAACACAAAATCAAACACAAGTTTTCTTCCTCTCTAAGAAATCTCAACTTTCCCTCTTTGATATCGATCTTAGAATTGTCGTAACTTCTTCGTTCCTTGATAGAATTTACGTAAGTTTGTCTTATTCTTCTTCCCGTACCTTCCTCTATCCGTATTGATATTAAAAGTATCGTCTTTCTCGCTTTTCAAGCTTTCCGTCTTTCTCAAGATGAACTTTATTCATCTTTTTACGATCTATTTGTAGGTGGTGACCTCCAAGATCCCGACAAAGACTATTTCCTTATAGAAGAGGAGCTTGACGATTAGTAGAGACGCTTAAAGGTAACGGTGAAGGGTTACTCGGTATCATTTACGTGTTTTACATGTTTATATGCTAGAAATCGTATTTAGAATACGATTAGGAAGATTAGGACCATGCTATGATTAATGAATGATGTTATATGATGAATGTTGATGATATATATTGATTGTTGATGATTATTAGAAGTATATATGAGAATTGGATTGAATTGGTTAAGTGAGCAAGGCTCACGGGTGAACTGGTGCTCCTGGCCGGTCGACCGGCTGCCGGTCTGCCAACCGGCTGGGAACACATCAGTAACACCTTTGGAAATGTTGGATTTGTATGAAGAGGGGCTCTGTGCCGGTCGACCGGCCGCCGGTCCACTGACCGGCCCAGACCTCATTTCTCTGTTTTTGGTGATTTTTGGTTTTTGCCCTGTGTTCTGTGCCGGCCCACCGGCCACCGGTCTCCTGCCCGGCCTGGAACACGGCTGTATATTTTTCCTACAATTTCTAAAACTCGTAGTTTATAATAGTTCGCATGATCCGTTTATCGTATAATTTTACGTAGGGACTTATAATATTCATGTTTTGGATATATGATATCTTATTCGCTTGTATCACATGTTTCGTGACGGTTTTCGATATGTTCCCACTTTGAGTCGGTTTTTACAAATGAGTCGGTTTGAGCACTATTTTGTATTGTGCTTTGTATTCTCATTCCCTTGGCTACCTTCCCGTTCGTAGGGCTGGAATGTCGGAACGGAGAGGTATCCTACTGCTTAAATGCATGTGTTAGTGGGCATACGACGACGTTGTTGGGAGTTTAACGCTATGCGTTGTTCGACCCGGCCGTCAAATGTTGTGTACTTGCGAGGTGGTGTTATTTGCATGTAGCGTACAGCTTGTAATGAGGCTTGAGCTGTTTTTCCGCCTCTTTCGTGAATTGACCTACCGAATTTGGGGTACTCGGCTATATATATTATAAGCCCGAGTCTTGAATGCGAAACGTCATCGCATGTCGAATCGGAAAATGTGATTCCGAGAATCTGGCCAGGTTTAGATTAGGAGCCGTTTAATTATCGTTCCTACCAGGAGGAAATT
>JAIUZE010067428.1:0-14440 GCA_022085475.1 Heliosperma pusillum
CTCTTGGATGAGGACAGCTCCAATTCCCACTCCACTTGCATCACATTCAACCTCAAATAGACAATCAAAGTCTGGCAATCTGAGGATAGGTGCACTGCACAAGAGCTTCTTCATGTGTTTGAAAGCCTGTAAGGCATTCTCAGTCCAAGTGAACTCTCCCTTCTTCATGCACTCAGTGAGAGGTGCTGCAATGGTGCTAAAGTCCTTAATGAATCTTCTGTAGAAAGATGCTAAGCCATGGAATCCCCTTACTTCTGTAAGACTCCTAGGGATAGGCCAAGACTGGACTGCCATGATCTTGTCTTGATCAACTGAAATGCCTCTACCAGATACCACATATCCTAAAAACTTGACTTCCTCAGTCATGAAGGTGCACTTCTCAAGCTTCCCAAAGAGCTTGCTCTCCTTAAGTATTTCAAACACAGCCTCAAGATGCCCCAAATGATCATCCTTGCTCTTGCTGTAGATGAGGATATCATCAAAGTATACCACCACAAATCTCCCTAGGCAAGGCCTAAGCACCTCTGTCATCAACCTCATGAAGGTACTTGGGGCATTTGACAGGCCAAAGGGCATGACAAGCCACTCATAAAGGCCATGCTTTGTTTTGAAGGATGTCTTCCACTCATCTCCTTCCCTGATCCTCAATTGATGGTAACCTTGCCTCAAGTCAATCTTAGAAAAGAACCTTGAGCCACTTAGCTCATCCAACATATCATCAAGCCTAGGTATAGGGAACCTATACTTGACTGTGATGTTGTTGATAGCCCTGCTATCTATGCACATCCTCCAAGTCCCATCCTTCTTAGGAACCAACAATGCAGGCACAGCACAAGGGCTTAATGACTCCCTTACCAACCCTTTACTCATCAACTCTCCAACTTGCTTTTGTAGCTCTTGTGTAGCCTTAGGATCACATCTGTAGGCTGGTCTATTAGGTAGTACAGACCCTGGCACAAGGTCTATTTTGTGTTCAATCCCTCTCAAAGGGGGTAAGCCATCAGGAAGTTCCTCTGGAAACACTTCCTTGAACTGATCAATGAGGGGCTTAACATCTGCAGGGATCACCTTAGACTCCTCTTCCTGAACTTCTTTTGATAGCAGCATTACTATAGGTTGCTCCTCACTACACTCCTTGACCATTGCTGACTCAGATAGAAATACAACTCCACTCAAATCCTCAGCCATACTTGGACTCCCATAGCTCTTCTGGTGTGGTGGCAAGGGGGCTAATGTCACCTTCCTGCTCCCATGCTTGAAAGAATATGTATTGCTTCTTCCTTGGTGTATGGAGCTTTTATCAAACTCCCATGGCCTTCCTAATAGCAAGTGACAGGCATCCATTGGAACCACATCACACAATACTTCATCCTTGTACACACTGCCAATGGAGAAAGGAACCATGCATTGCTTATCCACCTTAACCTCTGCTCCCTTACTCAGCCATCTCAACTTATAGGGGTGAGGGTGATCTTGAGTGCTCAACTTCAGCTTATCAACCATAGTAACAGAAGCCACATTGGTACAACTACCTCCATCTATAATAAGGTTACAAACCCTCCCTTGTATGGTACATCTGCTCCTGAAAATGAGGGACCTTTGATCCTCCTCCAAAGGTATCTGTTGTGAATGCATTACTCTCCATAGGACTAAGCTGTGGCCTGTGTCAGGGAGTGCCACTATTGCCTCCTGACTAGACTCTTCTTCCTCACTCACCACTTCTTCAACCTCAGGCTCATCCCTCTCATACTCAACTAGACCCTCTTTCTCCCAAGCCTCAACTTCCATTATGGTTAAGGTCTTCTTAGAAGGGCAATCCTTCCTGAAATGTCCATAGCCTTGACATTGGAAGCACCTAATTCTGTTCTCAGTCAATGAAGTGCTTGGCTTTTGACCCATGATGCCCTTACCCTTGTCTAAGGTAGGTGGGGGTGCTGTCTTAGGGGTATCCATGGATCTAAACCCACTATAAGGTCTGGTTTGAAAAGGCCTAACAGGTTTTGGTGTAGCAGGCTTAGTCTTCCCTATCTTCTCAATTCTCAGAGATAGGTTGACAACATCATCAAATGACCACATAGGTTGCATCCTAACCTTGTTAGCAATGTTCTTATCTAGACCCTCTAAGTACCTAGCAATCCTTTGCTCAGGTTTCTCATTTATATCACATTGTAAGGTGAGTTGTTCAAACTCCCTCAGATAAGATTCAACAGGTTTGTCTCCTTGTTTCAACTTAGACAACTTGATAAACAGATCCTGGGTGTAATCCTTAGCAACAAATTTGTCTAACAGTTTCTTTTTCAGTTTAGTCCAAGACTTGATGGGTTCCTTACCCTCCCTAGCCCTTAACCCTTTCATAGTCTCATACCAAAGGGAAGCATACCCTTTCAGTTTAAGGATGGCTACTTTAAAAGACTTGGAATCATTGTATCCCTTGTACTCAAAGATCCTTTCTACTTCTCTAAGCCATTCTAACAAGTCATCAGGATTAAGACTACCAGAAAACTCAGGGATATCTACCTTAAGATGCTTGTCTGTGTTCCTGTGGATGGAAGCTCTGCTTCTTGTTGAGTCATCTGAGTCTGGATACTCTTCATCATCAGGTGGCCTTCCTCTGCCTCCTCCTTGGCCTCTTCCACGTCCTCTACCTCTCCCTCCAGCAAGCAAATGGTTGCCTATAACTTGGTCCAAGGTTCTGGTTAGGGTGGTTACAATCCCAGCCAGATCCTCCATCCTTGCTTCTACTCCTGCTAGTCTCTCTTCACTCATTGGGCTATTTTTGTGTTTTTAAATGTAGTTAGGGAAAATGAACTCACTAAGACTCTCAACCAAAGCTCTGATAACCAATTTGGAGTGTAAACTACTAAGGTTCACAAGTTTTAAGTGATCTGATTAGCTTGACTCAAACTGAAAACAATATCAAGTAACAAGGGATGTTGTTTTAGAGATTGTGGGTTGTTTAATTGAAAGATTCAAGGGATATGACTTGGATACAGTCCTCTACAGCAAAGCACAAGAGAGAAAGGATTCAAGACTGGTTTTAGAGACAGTCTCAAGTGTTACAGCAAAGCACAAACACCCTAAACTAACCTCAACAGCAAGTAAGTTAAACCACAGCAAAGCACAGGTATAACTTGACTCACAATACAAGGCACTGATCAAACACCTTGGAGATGTATCAGGCTTGTTTCAAACTACAGCTCTTAGCACAAGTTTGATAACATTGAGTGATTTCTCAAAGTTTAATTCATTCATTCATAAAAGTCTGCTTACAACAACATACAAGACCTCCTTATATAGAGGGACTGATATCTTGTGAACCATTGGATGTATGTATCATCCAAGGGCCAGCTTAGGATCTAAACTACTTCTACTGACATTAATTAAGGGCCTCACAAGAGGACGAGCTTAACAACTATAAAGAACAGACACAAAACACAAAAGAAAACAGACTGAGCAAAAGCAAATAAAGTAGTTTTTGGAGTTTTCCTGAAATGGAAATCTGTTGATCTTGTTGTCTTGTGCTTTGCTCTGGGTGTTTTGTTGCTCCTTGGAACTCTCCACTCTTATGAGGACATAGATAAACCTGCCTTAGATGAAGACAAGTTGACTTAAGCAAAAGAAAACATCATCTGAGCATGTACTACCTCTGCTATGCTGTTTACTGGACTCTAGCTTTGGGGTGTCTGTTTCATGGGTTTTTACTAGACTTCAAAATGGTTTGTCCTGGGCAAACTTGTAGCTTAGAGGGTTGTCTTGATGGTAGGCCATAGTGGGGGTGGTTGGGATGCCCTGGTGTACCTCCTAGAGGCTGGGTTTGTTAACTGGTCTGTCTGGGCCTGAATGGCTCTGTTTCTGTTTTGTGTGGGTAATGTGGGTTGTGTTGGGGATGGGCATGGGTTGTTGAACCCTGAACTGTCTTCTTCATTGGGGTGGCTTGGCTTGGGTTGCTCTTGACTTGTCATAGCTTGTTGTTTAGACCTTGTAATTCGAGCTTCCATCTGAGGGGTCAAGCTTGATGTCTTGTATGTGGCTTGATCATCAAGGCCCCTTGGGTGAGCTCCTCCTGTATTTACATAACGGCGCAGCATAAGGAACATCAAATAGACTCTTTCGGCTCTTGCATGATCTTTTGACAATGGACTCTCACGGTGCACTCAACACTCAAATTTTTATATAAATCAAGGAAATATTATTTTATATTTGAGTGGCACTCTCCTATCTACGACTCATGAGAATGCGCCCGCAATCTAATATGGTAAACAATTCAAAACACAAGTCAAAGATCACAATGCACATAGAAAAGAAGCCGCAAAATAAGAAGAAGGCTTTGGGAAATGGGTGAAAGGTGGACAAATAGTTATGGTCATGTGAAGGTTAGAATGAGCTAGCAACTGACCAATGATAAATGAATACTCAATCCAAACTTTCGGTTAATTCCCAAAAGACAAATAACGAGGTCAGAAGCGACAATTTGGCTTATTACACTCGAAACACAAGGGTAAACTCCTTCTATTGATTTGACATTTTGAGGAGATACTCACAACTTCTTCTCTTATTATTATTTTGTTTTTCTTTTTCCTTTTTCTTTTTCAATTTTCCGATTTTTTCATTTTTTCTATTTCTTTCTTTTCTTTTCTTTTGAACTCCACTTCTTGAATATTTTTCGTTCTCCAATTTCACTTTGTCATTAAGGAACAAAATCTTCTCAAAAGAGCACCCATACACCATAGTCTAGCTACTAGCTCAAAAGGTAGGCAGTTTTTGTATGTAGCTATTATTTTGTGAAACATTTGTATGAAGGGGCTTATTTTGAGGGATAATTCAAAGTGAAAAAGGCTTCAAATCTTAGTGAATCATGAATGCAATGCTTATAGAAATGAAATAAGAACCATACTTATGCGTTTTTGAAGTGACGCAAATCATAAGGAGAAACTACACCCACCTAATTGGGATCGGGTATAGATGTACCGATCACTGGAGGCTCTACCTTACCGTATATGTAGTTTGCCAAAGTCAAGACCAAGCTTAATAAGTCTAAAATCAATCCCCCACCCACTGTGTACAAGACATCCCCATGTATGCAAAATCCCGTCAAAAGCGTGAAACATTGGCTAAAAAGCTACAATAAGGGAAATGCATTTAGGAATGACATTATGCACAACACAATTAGGTGGACAAAACACACAACTTTTATTAAAATTTTCTTTAATTTTTTGATTTTTTCGGATTTTTCAAATTTTTAAAATTCAATAAACAACTAGACTAAATAAACAACGACACAAACTAAATCCCTCCCCCAAGCTAGAATAACACATTGTCCTCAATGTGCGAAACGGGTTTAAGGCAGAAAACACAAAGAAGGACAACATAACCAACAAAGGAATGGGGGACGACTCAACAAAATGGTAAAGAAAGAAAAGAAAACATACAACCGTGGAGCAGCTCCCCCAAGCTAGCTTGAAAACGGGGGCAAAGTACAATCCAAGCACCAAAGTACCTGTGATGAACAAGCTTCTACAATACTAGATAAAATTATTGTCTTATTGTCAAATCTATTAGAACCAAAACCAAATGAATTATTTAAAAATTAACATTATTAAATTGTCCAACGAAAATAATTTATTTCATAACAAAAATATAATAAAACACGGGTTGCCTCCCGCGAAGCTTTATTTAAATGTCTTGCTATACTCTTTATTAATGAAAATCATTCTTTGTGCCTTAAAAAGCATGTGAATGCCCTTAGAAGTCGATCATATACCTGCGCATAAGCTATACAAAAACATATGTAAGCAATTGACAAGATATAGGCATGAAATATTGAAGGTAAGAATTGATATATCTTATCATTGTGCGCATGACACACTTCATAGATGACCACTGAACTGCTCCACTCGTCAGTGAGAGATGGAGTGAAATGTTTAAGATCATGGAACAAACAATTAGTTCCCAAAATATCATTAGTGGACTCTAATTGGGGGTAGGGTGAATCAAAGGAGTGGGAATCAAAAATGGGTGGTTGATTCCACTTAATTTCAAGGTTAGGTTCACAAAACCCAGTATCATTTTCAAATAAATCTGGCATATCCTTAGCGAAGGGATTTTCAAAGAAATCTGATGACTCGATCGACGACTCTCCATTGGAGTCACAAATGGGCTTAACAACATCCTTGTCTAAATTCTCGACTACCATATGGTCAATATCAATAATGGGGGTCTCAAAATTGTCAAATGGAACGACACTAGAGTGACTTTCAATAGAAAAGGTTGGACCATCATCATCGTCATCTATTAGTTCATATGATTGGGGAGAATTAGACTCACATGAGGGGGCTGAAAAAGCATCGGAGAAAATAGACTCACATGGGGTGAAAAAGCATAAGGAAAATTGATTGGCTTACATTTTGTAAACGTGGGTTCTTCCTTTTGACCTTTGAGTATTTGAAGTTGAGCCCTGATTTCATTGATTTGCTCTTGGATTCTCAACCGCCGGTGCGTTTCTTCCCAAGATTGGGATGCCATAAAGTCCAAGAAAATCCAAAGTTCCTTTCCTCTCTTCTAATAAAAACTTCCAGCACTCAATTGCATAGCCAGGCTACGACACTTAATGAGCATTCCATGAATCACGACATCTCTCATATAGGTCTCATCAAGGGTATACCCAAGAGAGATAATATGGTTTGAATAGCTATAAAATCGGTCGAGGTATTCATGGAAAGGCTCATTCTCTCATTGTGGAGGTTGGAAATAGATAGTCATTGAGAGAAAATAAAGTAATCCCTTTGAAAGAAAAATATTCCTATTACCTAAAAACAGTCACTACACTACAAGGAAAAGATGAGAAAAATCGCAAGGAACAAGTGTTCCTCGACACAAAAGAAAAGAAAAAAAAAAGGAAAAGACAAGGTAAAACTTTACTAATCACAAACAAACAAAACCGTGCTCCCCGGCAACGGCGCCAAAATTTGATCGGGTTGTCGCGTACCCTAATCAAACATAAATAACCCAGACTAGGCTAACAACAAATTAATGTAATTAGGGAAGTAAGGGGTCGATCTCGGGGAGACGGGAGATACTTGTAAATAGTTATGGTTAGAACTCTACCTTGGACGATTAGCAAATGTTTGTCACTAATTACTAAATAATAACAATGCAATAAAGAAAAGAATCTAGGGAAGTAGGTTCACACATGTAGATTAATATATTGATGAAATTGGATTTAAGATATGCAAATAATTCATTGAGCGTTCGTAAGAATGGTGTGTTCATTACAATCATAGATCAGATGGTCTAGCAGGCTTTTAGTGCGATTTACTAGGTCTTAATCCACTATGTCATTCTTTGTCTATTCAATTCTCGTATGTCTACCTTGGAAAACAATTCCATACTAGTCAAATGATTTTGGCCAAAAGTCGATAACTATCGTTACAATCCAAACATGCATAGACACAATGTTTTAAAGGCACAATTTCTTTTATCCAATTATCATCTTTTAATTAATCTAACATGGCTATCCTACACCCTAGAAGGGTGACTACTTATGCATGATTAACAATGAAAAGGAAACTAAGATTATAAAACAAAGAATGATAAACATGATAAAGGAAATACTAAAAGAAAATGAAACTATAATGTAAAGACGAGAATAAAGATTACCGAAAAGGATGAGCAAGGATTGAAATGGAATAAGAACTTGAATAGGAAATGCAAACCCGGAAACTTGAATTCCAATTACAACTAGAACAACTACAATTGAAGAAAACTTAGAACTAAACTAAACTAAACTAGAGAAAACTAAAACTAAACTAAAACTAAGAAAGATGAGAGAAAGGAGAGAAACTAAACTAAACTAAAGAAAGAAGAGAAGTGTTTTTTGTGTACCTCTTAGTTGTGTGGAGGCTAGGCTATTTATAGGGTTGAGAGGCTGCCAAAATGCGTCCGGATTCATGCCCATTAAACAAGCCATTAAGCCTTGCATTTAAAGAGACGGTGATGACGTGAAGATGCGTACGTCAGCAAACAAACCCGATCGGGGAAATGGTAATCCGATCGAGGATGTTGTCAGTTCAGAATTTTGACTTGTCGTTTGATCTTCCCTTGGTATGTGACTTGATCTACCTTGACTCCATTGACTTTAGATTCGAATGGGGCCGTAACTAACACCTCTTGGGCCTCATTTCCTCCCCTATTTGGGCCTGATCATGTCCCCAAGGGTTAAGGGTTGGAGCATGAGGTTTGAGACGACTTTCGTTGACGAATAGCAAAACCGTCGCAACTTGTGCATATGAGCTCGGAATGACTTGAAACTTGTTCCCTTTGACTCGGAACCTCTAGATCTTTATAGCATGCCATCTTAACCTCTTGTAATCGTCCTTCTTAGCTTCTCCTTGCTCATATTTCCTTCAAATGACGAGATTTGAAGTAAAAACGACTAAATTCCTACAAATGACATTAAAGCAAGAGAAATACTGCAAAGGAGAGATTAGCTCACAAAATCACTTCTTAAACTGTATAAACCATATCAAATCGAGCTAAAATGAGGGGATAAAATCATACAAATATTCACTTATCAAGGCATAAACGAAAAATGAAATAAAAGCAAATGGAAATGAAAACAATAAAACAAGTGATGAAAAGCATCTAGGGAAGTAGGTTCACACATGTAGATTGACATATTGATGAAATTGGATTTAGGATATGCAAATAATTCATTGTGAGTTCGTAAGAATGATGTGTTCATTACAATCATAGATCAGATGGTCTAGCAGGCTTTTTAGGCGATTTACTAGGTCTTAATCTACCATGTCATGCTTTGTCTATTCAATTCTCGTATGTCTACCTTGGAAAAGAATTCCACTTTAGTCGATGATTTCCGGCCAGAAATTGTTAACTATCGTTACAATCCAAACATGCATAGACACAATGTTTTAAAGGCACAATTTCTTTATCCAATTTTCATCTTTTAATCAATCTAACATGGCTACCCTACACCCTAGAAAGGTGACTACTTACTCATGTTAATGTCTAAATCTAAAATGATATTGACAATGAAAACTAGGATTGACATGTTTATTTTGTTTTGACTCTTTATATGGCGATAATAATGACGCTAATTGATAATCTAGGAAATGAAACAACGATTATAACAACACTAAAATGAATCTAAGACAATATGGATAGAAAACAACAATCAAATGGAAAACATAAAGACATTTAAACAAGGGATAAAACAGAAATACCTATATGACGATCAATGACGATAATGATAACAATAATAGAAAAACCTTGCACATAATAATCGTTCCACCAATTACAACGCTTGTACCCAACAAAGGAGATTACAAGGATGAAATTCTTATTAATCTAAGCTAATGTTTTGATATGAAAAGGACAGAAATAATCTAAGAACTAAAGACTAAAGAAGAAGAAAATGAGAGAAGGGAGGCTAATTCCCCTTCCTCCTAATCTAAGGAGAAGTATAAGAAGAGAAGAGAAGAAGATTGTAGAAAGGTGTGTTGACATTAGAGGCTAGAGCATCTATTTATAGTATTAGGGTTTCGTGGAGAAGAGGTCGGGCATTAAACACATAGGACAAAAGTAGGAAGAAGACGCCGTTTTCTCGAAGCAGCACACTTCCCCGATCGGGTAAGTGTTCATCCAGGTCCTTTTGACTAACGTTTCATCTTCCTTTGCTTTGACTTGACTTCCAATATCCCCCTTGACCTCTTGAGTCGGGTTTGTTGATAGGGTTTGATGTAAAGCGATGAATTCTTCCACCTAAAATATTGATCTTCCGACAACTACGAAACTGTCTTTGCTTCTTCTCTCTTTCGAATTAGTGAACCTTCTTGAAATGCCTTTCACTTGGTCAAGCTTGCTTCTTCAAATCGTCGGGTTCTAGGCAAATGCTCGGGAATATAGAAAAAGGGCGTAAAAACGTCACTTTCCCTACAAAACAAGTTAGAACACAGGAATTCGCCTAGAAGACGATATTAGCTCATAAAATGGCTTAACAAAGCACAAATGACAAACAAAACCGAGCTAAAGTGGGGGTTAAAATCATACAAATATTCACTTATCAATCTCCCCCAAGCTAAACCTTTGCTTGTCCTCAAGCAAACATAACAAACAATACCAGGACAAGGTTGCAAGCGTTGGCTACTACACCATCAAGAAACAAATCTCAACATAAAGCTTTGGAAACATAATGAATCATAACCCAAAAGCAACGTGGGCAAAAATGATACATAAACATGGCTGAGATTTACATAACGGCGTAGCACAAAGAATTTCACTACAGATTTTTCGGCTCTTGCATGATCTTTTGACAAATGGACTCTCACGGCACACTCGAACACTCAATGTATGTAAAAGGTGATTTCTTTATGTGTAAATGTTTTTGACACACTCACCTATCTACGACTTATGAAAATGTGTCCGCAGTCTAATATGGTAAACAATTCAAAACACAAGTCAAAGATCATAATGCACATAGAAAAGAAGCCGAAAAAAATATGAAGAAGGCTTTGGGAAATGGGTGAAAGGTGGACAAACAGTTATGGTCATGTGAAAATTAGAATGAGCTAGCAACTGACCAATGATAAATGAATACTCAATCCAAACTTTCGATCAATTTCCAAAAGACGAGTAACGAAACCAGAAGTAATGGATTGGCTTATTACACACGAAACACAAGGGTAAACTCCTTCTGAATATTGACTTGACATTTTGAGGAGATACTCACAACTTCTTCTAATTTATTTTATTTCTTTTTCTTTTCTTTTCTTTTCCGATTTTTTTCATTGTTTCTATTTCTTTCTTTTCTTTTCTTTTCTTTTGAACATCACTTCTTGAATATTTTTCGTTCGCCAAATTCACTTTGTCATTAAGGAACAAAATCTTCTCAAAAGAGCACCCATACACCATAGTCTAGCTACTAGCTCAAAAGGTAGGCAGTTTTTATATGTAGCTATTATTTTGTGAAGCATTTGTATGAAGGGGCTTATTTTGAGGGGCAAATTAAAGTGAAAAAGGCTTCAAATCTTAGTGAATCATGAATGCAATGCTTATAGGAATGAAATGAGAACCATACTTATGCGTTTTGACATGACACACATCACAAGGAGAACTACACACACCTAGATAAGACTGGGTATAGATGTACCAGCCTAAGGAGGTTCTACCTTACAATATATGTAACTTGGCAAATGTCAAGATCAAGCGTACTCATCTATAGTTTCATTCCATGCCTACTGTGTACAAGACTTCCCCATGTATGCATAATGCAATGAATATTGAATCATTATCTTTTTAAAGTTCTATGTTTGGGAAATGTAACATGATAGCATAGTAAACAAGCAAGCAAAGCATGAAAAGCATTCAATAATGTTCAGAAATTTTTAAATTCTCTAAAAAATCTTCTCTTTCTTATTCAAAATCTGAAAATTATAACAAAAACGCAAAAATGGGAAAATGCAATCCCTCCCCCAAGCTAAACATCACATTGTCCTCAATGTGAGCACAAAAACTTAATATGCAATGAGATGCTTAATGGGGCAAAGGAAAAATGAAAGAAGAATGAAGCTTACTAGTCAGCGCGGACTCCCCCAAGCTAGTCTTTTGGACTTGACAAGGAAGGTCTTTATAGATTTTCTTCAAAAACTCTTTCATCTGCAAAATAAATCCTAATAACGAAAAAAGGAATGCAAAAATAAAAATGCAAAAAGAAAAGGAACACGGGTTGCCTCCCGAGAAGCGCAATTTAAAAGTCTTGCTAGACTCCATTTCTTTCTCTGAAATCATCCTTTATCTTTAAGCTCACTATCATCCAAGCTCATCTTCATAGCGTTCTTTACATTCTCCATCGATGCCAAGCTTTTTCGAGAATAGCCTCTTCTAGCACTTTTAGCAGTAGTGCTTTTAGTATGCTCACCTGCAAGATAATCAACACTAACCTGTGCCTCCAGTGGATCCGTCAGTAAGGATCGAGGCATAGAAGAAACAATAGAAGAGTCATCAACATCAAGCACATGACATGAGTCTTCTAACCCAGGACTCCTTATGGTGAAATTTTTACCAAAGGTCACCTTGTCATCTCCTATCTCTAGTGTCAACTTCCCATTCTTGACATCAAAAACTGCACCAGTGGTGTGCAAAAAGGGTCCGCCATTTGCAAAGTAATATTAGTGCATTTCAAAGCACCCATGTTAAGTTTTTCAAACATAGAAAAGGGCATGACACTTACACTAGCACCTAGGTCGCAAAGGGCCTTATCAATGGTATATGTGCCTATAGTGCAAGGGATGGAGTAACTACCAGGGTCCTTAAGTTTTGGTGGAGACTTATTTTGCAAGAGTGCACTACACTCTTCAGTGAAAGCTACGGTCTTAATCTCATTGAAGGATCTCTTCTTTTTGAGGACTTCCTTCATAAACTTGGAATAAGAAGGAACTTGGGAAATCAACTCAATGAAAGGGATTGTTACATTTAAATTCTTGACGACGTCAACGAACTTACCATACTGTGCCTCATCCTTGTGCTTGGCTAATCTTTGGGGAAATGGGACCTTGATCTCAATAGGGATCTCGGACTCTTTCCCTTTTGACATGGGCACCTCAGCTTCAATATTAACAACCACGGGCTCATCATTATGCTTACCACTTCTTGAGGAAATGGCATTTACCGTTTCGTGAGGTTGGTAACATTGTGAAGGTAGCTGCCCGTTCTCTTGGTGGGTATTAGAAGAGGCATAGTGGGAAATTTTAGCTTCCAACAATTTGATAGCGGCATCCTTAGCTTGATCGCTCTCTTGGAATTGAGCTATCATGGTGTCTTGCCTTTGAGCCAATTGCAGAAGCATGGCTTCAATTTTACTTACACCATTGTCACTCTGTTGAGATGTAAAGGATTGGATTTGTTCTAGTTTTTGTGTGAGAAGGGCTACTTGAGCTTGTAAAAGTGTCAAAGTGGGGTCCTCTTGCTTAGATTTCGATGGTATGGAGCGGGAATTTCTATATTGAGAATCGTGAATTGCCATGGATTCAATGGTAATTTGAGCATTTTCAACATTGATTTGATCAAATCTTCCATTGTTAGCAGAATCCAGGATACGACGGGACTCTATATAACACCCATTATAGAATGTGATGGCAAGGAGCCATGGATCTAACCCATGATGAGGACATTCTCTTTGCAAGTCCTTGTACCTCTCCCAAGCTTCATATAGGCTCTCATCATCCCCTTGTTGGAAACCAGTGATTTGACTTGTCAACAAAGCGGTCTTTTCTGGGGGGAAAGTACTTTTGATAGAAGGCAAGAGCTAAACTCTCCCAATCGGTGATACCTAATGTAACCTTATCAAGGCTATGTATCCACAACTTTGCCTTACCCCTCAAAGAAAATGAGAAGAGCATCTCTCTAATTTGCCCTTGGGTGACTCCATTTTGTCTAATAGTGGAGCAATAGTCACAGAAGTTTTGGATGTGAAGGTTGGGATCTTCTGTGACATTGCCACTAAATTGGCTTCTTTCAATAAGGTTAATGAAGGAGGGTTTGATTTCAAAGTTTTGGGCTTCGATTTGGGGCGTAGCAATACCCCTTGGAAGTGTTTCTGCGGTGGGTTTGGAATGGTCTGAAAGTCGAACCATTTTTATTTTGTGAAGATGAAGATGGAGTGTTGTTTGAAATTTGATTGGTTTTTTTTTTTTTTTTTTTTTTTTTTTGTGAATGGAGATGAGAATGGATCTTCTTCTCCTTCAAGAGTAGATATAATATCCGATCATTTCTCACGAATACGATCTAAACTTAAAGTATCAGAAGCTTTTAAGATTTCGTTGAATAGCTCTTGTATCCTACGCAGAGTTCTTTCTAGGTCGGGGTCTAAAGAGATAGGGGTCCCTAGTCTAGAAGATCTGGGCAAAAGACTGAAAAGCTAAGATGAAAAATCAAGAGAGGTCTAAAGGAATTTGGGTTCCTAAAGACTAGATTAAACTAATTGCGATAAAAATCACAAGAAAAAGAAAACTAAACCGTGCTCCCCTGCAACGGCGCCAAAATTTGATCGTGCTTGTCGCGAGCCCGATACAAAGATAAATTACCCAGATTAGGCTAATAACAAATTAATGTAATTAGGGAAGTAGGGGTCGATCCTCAGGGAGATGGTGTTTCCTATAAGATGTGAAATGTAACACCTGGAAATGTACCCTATTTTTCTAGTGAAAATATTTTACGGATACCTTTCAGCAAATTTAAGTTTTAATTTAGAATTTTATGTTCCGAGTCGAATTTAGAATTTCCGAGTTCGTATTTGGAATTTCCGCGATATTCCATGAGAATCCCGTTTTAAGTCGTCTTTGACTTTTCTTGACTTTTAAGTCGTCTTTGACTTTTCTTGACTTTTAAGTCGTCTTTGACTTTTCTTGACTTTTGAGTCGTCTTTGAC
>JAIUZE010067429.1:0-34446 GCA_022085475.1 Heliosperma pusillum
ATCCAGAAAGTCACACACTAAAGGAATTGTTGAGAGATTGATTATTTGAGATAATATCATATTGATGCCTTATTAAATGACTAAAAGGTTAGTCGATGTATTTGACTAAAAGGTTAGTCAATGTGATGATGATACGATTATTTAATAACGATTAAATAATGTTAGCTGGTAATTGAATATAAAATGTTATATTTAATCCATTCATATAATGTTGGTCTAAACTAAATGTAAACTGTTATATTTAAGTTGGCGGATATGTATTACACGATATTATTATAGTGTATTGGTCCGGCATTACTCGGTTTATGTGACGGTCCATTACTAGTAATAATTAAAATACATATTGCATTATGTACATATTAAAATGAGATATGCTAACTACCATATAGAGGTTGAGATAAATAAGGAAACTAGGGTTTTTATTTCTAAGGCTTTCCTCTTGAACCTCACGGCACAAAGGAGGAATAAAAGAAAAGGAAAACCCTAATTTGCTAGACAATCTCACGGCACACATAGAAAAGAGGAGAAAAATTCAGATTTTGATCCCTCTTATTCATCTCTATATTCATCATCAATAGACACACAAAATTAGAAGTAATTTTGAGTATTCGTTCTAGCACGACGAAGGCATTTCTTGAACCATCTTGGGTGTAACGATTAGGAGAATACCTACTTTGGTATTTGTTCTTAGGCCTTTTACTAGGACCGAAGGTTATTTCTTAATCTCTTGTTTATAATTATGCAATTTCATTTATGACTAGAAATTCATATAGTTATAATTTCATTATAATCCGAAAAATTTAAAGGGGAGTATACCGATATTTCCCACATTACCCACTAACCATTCCCTCCATTTATAACCCTAAACCCTAACTGCCTCTCTCTCTCTACCCCTATATAATCACTCACCCTCTCTCTCTCTCTCTCTTCCGCCTCTCAATCTCACCCTCTCTCTCTTCCACCTCTCACATTTCATCTTCTCGCATCTCACTTCTCCCATCTAATCAAACCCCTACTCCCTTCATCTTCTCATCTCCCTTCCGCCGTCTTTTTCCCCTCATCCTCTTTCTTCTGCCTTCTTCTTCTTTCAATCAATCCATTAAATCTCTCTTCTATCATCACCTAATGTCGAATTCTGGGTTTAAACCGACAGATTTGGGTCCATTATTTCCGGATTATGAGGATACTCCATGTTTATTTGGCATGTCAACTATTAACTTTGTTGATATTTGTGAGAGATATCATGATTTTTCAGAGTGAGAAAGGCAGATCTGGGTTTCTGGGGAAGATATTGAGTCTATGAGTGTTCCTGATTCTTTGAGTGTTCCTTATTTCTCCATTATTCCTGATTCTGATGGGTATGTTGATACTTTTGTTCCTGATTCACAAGAATCTGTTGATCCCATTGTCCCTCCATGTCTGAAGTTTGGTGATTTTTTTGGTTGGCCATCTAGTCTACTTGTCCCTACTGTAAAGGATACCATGGAGATTCAAAAGCGCACGAAAGTGTTGTCTTAAGGATTGATGGAGGTTTACATTATTTTCTCTTTAACGTTTTTTTTATACTGATGATGATATTTAAGCCATTATGTCCATTTATATGCCTAATGATCGTTTTGTTGAGGGCTAATGCCATTCTAACCCTAGTGTGTTGCATAATGCCACCACAATTTTAATGTGATGAGGCTATGTAACAACCCAGGGTTAAGGTTATGGCTGTTTGAAATTCACATTGATTGCCAAGTTGATTCATGTCAAAAAAATTACAAATTGGTGCCCACTTCATAACTTGACAAATCTGATGCCAACTTAAAAACAAAATGATAATCTACTTTGATATTGATGCTGGTTGTTCATGTATTGCCCTTGTTGCATCTTTGCTGCATTTGAACTGGTAATTGATAGCGAACACAACTTCTTCAAAGCAAATTAAGTAGCAGAAAATGTTAATTTGCTTTGCGGAAGTTCTGTACGATGTTGTTAACCTGCAAAAAAAGTTAGTACCTAACTCCTACACCAATATGGACCCACTGCCTCTACCTAGTTAAGTACCATAGTAATTTGTCAAATACATTAACCCAAACCCAAATACTCTACCAAACTGTTAATTGTTTCTAGATCACCTATGTTTTGGATTTGTCTAATGCAACTTTTCACTAATCCCTCTTCAACACTTAAGTATTCCTTAAGGGTTCCTTCTTTTGCTTGTTTTGACTTATGCATATGGGGAATCTTATAGTCATTTGAACCCCTTCTTTCCATAATGTTAATCATGCAAGCCTGTAAAGTTATGAAAACATAGTTAAGTTTGAGTACTTCTAAATTGTTATATGCATAAGTCACCGCATCAACTAACTCATCTAATTTATAAGCATTCTTTTCTGCTTGAAGTGATTGTATTGCCCTAAGAAAACCCAAATCTAAGACATTTAAGTCTGGAGAGTTAGGTGGTTGGTATTGTAGTTGAATGTTCCATCCACCTTTAGTTGTTGAAATCGACATCATTGTTGCTAATGTGTGGTCTTGCATTATCCTGTTGAATGATAATGTTTTTACTTGCAAAAGAAGGCCATTTGGCTTTGATAGCTGGTACAATTACATTTATCAGCATTTCCTTAGTCACTACCCTTGTAATTGACTCTACTGCCCTAGTTTCTATAGTACCCGCCACCCTATTTTTTGAGTTTCTTTGTGCTGGCTGTTTTACAGTGAATGGAAAGATTCCAATCTTTCCATCAAAAAGTACTTCTTTTGTGGGTGAATAAATTGGTCTCGCCACAAGGCCCACAACACAAATAAACATAAGTTTGGGTATAAATGCCTTAGACTGAACACACCTATGTGGATCTGTTTCTGTTTTACCAAGGTAGTATCTTTGACTTTTTTTTACTTAAATAAAACCATTTTTCATCCAAGTGTATAACATTACTTTGATCACTGAAAGTAATAGTCTTGCAAACTTCATCAAAGTGTAGATTTTGAAGGCAAAAAAGAAACCTGTTAAGCTTGTTTTTGTCGTTCAAACTTGGATTTAAGGCATTTGTGTGACTTCGTATGACTTTGGTATCCAACCACTTTGATATTGTACTTTGGCTAACCCCCATGGCTTTTGCAACCCTAAGCTCCGTTGTCCGATCAGTAAGAGGTAGATTTTTGAACTTCACCTCATCAAAGACAATTTTTTTATTCCCCTTCTTGGTTTCCTACTAGTACAACTTTCTAGTAATAATTGTAAAATCTTTAACCTTTCTAGGTTATTTAAGTTTCTGATTTTCATTTATTGTGATTGTTTTTGTGTGTTGGAATTGATGGTGAGTAATTAATTGATGAGTAAATGAAGTCAATAAATGATACTGGGTATTTATAAGGCTGTAAAAAATTGAATGTAAAAGTTTCACCAAATATTTGAAGTTGGCACCAAATTTTTGGTGAAATGTTAAAAGTTAAAATTTTGCACCAAAAGTTATAATTTGGCATGACTTGATTTGTTTTATCAAGTGTTCAGGAATTTCAAGGTGGCTGATAAGGACGGAAACAGAAATGGCAAATCTGAAGTTTTTTTTTTTTTAATTTTGGACGAATTTCAGCAGTGTAATTTTTTGGCTCCAATTTCTGAATGTTTGGCAGAAATTTTGGAGGTGTATTTGAATGTAATTTTTGTTGAAATATTTTAGGGAAATTTGAATGGAAATTAATTAAGAACATTTGTATATTATTGATTATCTAAAGTACAATTTCTTAATCTCTTGGTGTGATTTGGTAGGTCTAGCTGGGTTGGAAGAGGCGTTGGTTTGGTTGGCCTCGGTGGTTTCTTTCCCGTAATCCATGATAATGTACCTTTGCTTTTCGTTCTACATGTTGTTCAAAATAATAATCTCGTATAAGAATAAGCTTAGGTTGATCTTGTGTCTGGTCTATGTTGGATATACCTTAGGATGGTTCCCTATGGTACTTTTGGCCAGGCGTTTGGTTATGGAGCAATTTGTGTATTGATTCGTCTTTTGGTGCGTCTCCTTGGGATATTGGTCTTTGATCTGTCTGGTAGGTTTTTCAAGATGTAGGAGTTTTTTCTCCACTAGAGGCAAGTCTATTTGGCTTGCATTCGACTTTTCATTTCTACGTCCTCGTGGCGTAAGTGCATCTTGTTCCCATCACTCGTCAGATCATATGTCTCGATGGTCTTTGGGAGGTTCGCGTTATGAAGATGTCGTTCATGATGAAGCTCATGTCCAAGTTACCGTACTCCACCAACATGCTGCAGCTACCCGACACTTTATCTTCTCTAGCCACTTATTAGGAAATCGCACTTTAATTTTCAATAATGTAATTTGTATGTGCGATTCTAGGAGTCGTACTATTAGTTTGTAAGCTCTATGCATTTACCGCTGCCAAAAAAAAAATCTTTCCCACTACCACCTTTTTATTATTTGTTTAATAAAAAGAAAGGGGAAGAACATGAAAAATTGTTGGGAGTACTAATATTTGGGGTTGCATTTAATGACGTATTTGACGGAGTTAAGAGTAAGAGATCCTTAACTGTAAAATTTTGGAATACGGTTCCTTAATAGGAAAAGAATAGTTTAGGCTTATTCATGGTTACTCGATATTTGTCTCAGTATAACTTATGTTTTCTTTTGGTACATAAGAGGGGCAAAGCCTCGACTATAAATAGAAAACTAACGACTAACTAATTGAGGGAATGCAGCCCCTAGGATATCGTCTCTAATAATAGGACGGAGATCTTCTGGAGGAGTATCGAAATACGACACGGTCAACGGAAATTGAACTCCTTTGTTAGCTAACCAATCCGCGGCTCTATTTGCTTCTCGAAAAACATGGTCGATCTTGACATTCCAATCTTCTAAATTAATAAGGGATTTCATCTTTGCACGAGCGGTTTCAAGCCGTTACTAATTAATTGCTCTTCTTGAAAGAATTTAACACAAAACATGTTGTCCATATGAATAGCTAATTTCCGTATCCGCAATACCGTAATCGGCGAGCGTACTCCAGACCAATCACCAGTGCACTCATTTCTTCCCTCATGGAATTACAGTAACCGAAGAAAGAGCAAATGCACTAAGGAAGTTACCCGTATCGTCTAGAAAAATTCCTCCACATCCAGCCGGGCCTGGATTGCCTTTTAAAGCGCCGTCAGTGTTTGGTAGGAGCCAACCGTCTGTAGGGGGCTGCCACCTTATATAATGTTCCTCACGAGCGAAACCAGGTTCATGGATGAAGATCGAGAACGGGTCTAAAGCTTTTTGAGTGTTCACGAACTGCCAACGGAGAAAACTAATCGGGTCTATAGGGTTATCATCCGCTCTTCCAAAGACCATGTTGTTCCTCCACTTCCAAATCCACCAACAAATAATAGCAAACTTCATTGCCCAGTCCGAAAGCATGTAGCGAGCTATTACTAGCATTGTCCATTATACAGGACATGAATGACGAGGTAAAGAAAGATGGGTTAGCGGAACAGTCGCTGAAGTGATTCCAAATCTCCGACGAGAAAGGTGAGTGACGCTTTAGATGGTCTACTGTTTCTTCTTCTTCAAGGCACCTAGGGCACATCGGGTCATTGGTAAAACTTATGTGAGACTCTTTTTATCTCACAGAAGACTCACTATCACTACTGATTCAAAACTAAAACAAGTTGCTCGGCTATCATATTCACAGAAGTGACAAAGCAAGGCACTACAATATCCAACCCTAATAATACAATAAAAATGAGATGTAATTGGAAGTCTTTTTTTAAAGTCTTCAACAAGGCCTTGAAATAGAATGCGTCATAACTTAGTGTTTACAACATGGACAGTAGGGTAGGAATGCGTCTGATTAAATACATGAATGCTGTACAGATTACCGGAGCTCAATCTAGAAGTGGATGTCTACCTCTACGTTACCCAATCAAGAAACCTGAACATATCCTAACACACGGCTTCTCTGTTTATTACTACGGCCTGGGAGTTGGGAATTCAGGAAAACTGCCCTTTTCAACCTTATCTCCTGTCTGTACAATCCCGAGACCCAGAACATGATTGGTTAACCATAATCTTTTTTCCGAATTTATATTGTACAAAGAGTTATGCAAGGCATCAACTTGGATAAGCTTTGACTAGCATCATTAGCTATACCTTCTTGTGAGTCGAACTATACAAATGATCAGGTTGCCAAAAATTTGACTGACAAAACTTTCAGAAGTAACCATCATCTATGGATAGCCGATCAAAAGCATCAAAGTTGGCCTTCACACCCACAAACTGGCTACTAATTTGAGCGCAGCCTGCCTCAGGCCACCGACAATAGCCATCAGCAGAGCGTAATGGGCAAAAGGATTCACATATTCGATTTAAAGGATCTGTAGGGACTTCGTCTTCACCTATGACTGCTATTGAGACTGAAAGATCTGATTTTTCATAGTCCTGTAAACTTCTCTCAGGTTCCACTGCCACTGATATCTGAGACCCTGCTTTGTAGTTTTGTATGTCAATGCTTGTATCCCCATTGCTCGAGAAATGAATCTTGCATCCAAGTGATTGTATTGCACGTTTAATGGCAGCATTTTCCCTGCTTGCCCTTTTTTCTTGGTTCACTGCAGAGCTGCTAAGCTGCTTCTCTTTTCTTAACTCTAGTGTGAGAGATTCCACCGCTGCTGAAACTTCCCTAGTCTTCCTTTCGGCTGCTTCCTTAGCCTGCAAGTACTACTAGCCTCAAGAAATTGCAGTGTTTTTTTCTAAACATGTAAAAAGAAAAATACATATGGATCTGCAGCACATACAAGTGCCCAGGCCAGACACAACAGTTACGGGGGGAAAAAATAGAACAAAAAACTTTATAGTACAAGTTTAGTCTTATCTAAGAACCCAAAAGTTGTGACAGCCAGACATCCAAGTGAACAAAGTCCACAACTAACCCTTATGCTCTTCCCTTGTAATGGTAATGGATTATATATTAACTGCCAGTATGCTACAGTTTGCAAGCATCCCAAAGAACTCCAACAGTATGATCATTACCACAAAAAAAAATAGAAAAGTACTTGTATTAAATAATCTTGACACTTGTGGGATAGGAAATAAATGTGTCAAAGTGAGAAAGTCTTGGAATATATAATAGTTCAGTTACCTTCTGGAATTCAGAAAACTTGCCAAACATGCCTCTGCAATTAGCTTCAAGGTCACCAGCTTCCACTTCTTTTGGACATGCCCAGCGAAGAAGGAACTGCGGCCATAATGTCGGAGCTAGAGCTGCAGCTGGAGGCAACAATGCACCTTCATGTTTTCTTGGATCATAAAAGACATTGTAGTGTACATGTGATCGATCATCACACCTACGTAACTCAGTCAAGTAGCTCCACAAGCATCCACAGACATCAGAGACTCTGCATTGCTGCCTTTCCTTTTCACTAAGACCATAATCAAAAGGTTGTCAACAAAAAAGTCTACATTTCTCTACCTCCATATAATCCATAGTGTTAAATAAATACCCCCTCCCATCCTATTCATATTTGTTCCCATTTCATTACTGGAACATCATGACAAATTGGCCAAGGGTAATGTTGAATTTCTACATGTAAATTGTATTGGTCAAGGTGTTAGATATGACTCGAGTTGAATGTGAACAATAAAAATGAGATTGAGGGAGCACCATATTTACATAAACATACAATAAAAAAAAACAGTTACATGATCAGATGATTACTTAGACGCAAAACAATTCACAACAACAGAGCCGTTTGTCACGCCTTGGTTTACTTTGACACTAGAAAACCAAGCTCGTGTGCCACTTAACTCGCAGTCCTTCGCAAGCTAAGTCAGGCAACCCCTTTGCAGCGGAATTTGATATGTGTTGTAGAGACTAAGTGTGGAATGTTACTTATATTACACTTGAATGCTTAGGAGGATTACAAGGGTTGAATACAATGCTTTGTGTGTGTGTGTTTGGTAGGATGGATGGCAAATGAAGCCCCTCACCCCTATTTATACTAATTCTATAGAATACTCTAGAAGCGGAACCTTCCGGAATGCTCTGGACATCACAACCCCAGAAACTTCCAGAATGTTCCAGACACTACTAGAAACTTCTACCATGTACATGAATGTTCTAGACTCTTCTAGACCCTTCTAGAACATTCTAGACCCTTCTACACTCTTCTAGAATATTCCGGAATGTTCTACACACTTCCGGACTCTTCTATGACTCTTTGGAATGTTCTAGACCCAACTAGAACATTCTCGACTCCTATAGACTCTTCTAGAAATTACTAGACTAATATACAACATTTTAGAGTGTTTTTGTACTCTATAAGGGGAGAGGGTGTGTCACATGTGTCCAGATGTTGCAACCCGTGACATTCTCCCCCACCTAAACCGTAGACGTCCTCGTCACGGTCAACCCTCGATACTCTATCTCGAAGATGAACTTTACGAGACCCAACTTGTGATTGTTTGACGTGATCCCTATCACGCTTGACGGTCAACAAGTGCTCCTCGTACTTGTGTCCCGCCTCTACATTTGTCGCTGCCACCTCGCACGCAACCTTGGTAGCCTTTTAAGTCGGCTCGACTTCAGAATTTGTCGTAGCATTTAGCCCCGCAGGCTCCTTGCTAACGACCCCGGTAGCCTTTAACGTCGGCTCAACGCTTCTGGTAGCCTTTAATGTCGGCTCGACATCAAGTTTTGTCGCGGTAGCCAGTCCCGTCGGCTTGTCGCGGTAGCCAGTCCCGTCGGCTTGTCCACGACCCCCGCTTTGAGAAGTCTCATTGCCCCGAGCCTCCGTGGTTCATGGGCCTCTGACGACTCCTCGTCTTCATAGCGCATCACCATGGCGCTAATCTTTGCCCGTTGTGGGCACTCCCTGACCATGTGCGGCCCTCCGCACAAGAAGCAGTAAAAGGTCTTACCTTTGTCGCGCCACTGCGTACGACTCTGGTCCCGTGTTGCTTCCTTGGCTCTCGTACCATCACCCCTGATGATGATATTTAAGCGGTCTCCCCCACCAATCTCGTTGCTGCTATCCGCCTCTTTGCTCCTCCTTTGATCTCTTGCGGTGGTGATCTTCGTGACATCGTCTCGAACTTGAAGAGCATCAAAGTAGCGCTCGACACACCATAGGAAATTATCTATCTCCTTTGCGTCCCTACTCCCATTGAATTTCGGCGGCTGAGGCACCTTGATCCTAGTTGATGCCTCCCTTAGTGTGGCACTCCCCGCCACTGCAGCTCTACACACCACAATTTTTTCTTCAAGCTTGTTGATTCGCTTTAAGAGGGGTTGGACTAGGGCCATTAGCCTCTCGTCCATCCTCTTTTAAAGCCTCTCTTCGAGTGAGCTTGCAAGAACGTTGAACGCACCTTGCGTCTCCTACTTCCCAAGGTCGTTCACCCCATTATCCAACACCTTGATCCATTTTGAGACGTCCTTCATCGTCTCACTGATTCTCTCAAGCGCCCCTTGGTGCTGAACCACAGCTTCCTCCAAGCGCACAAGCCGAGAAGCAGTCAAATCCTTTGCCTTCTGAACATTAACATTCCCACTAGTTGCTTCAACACTCGACATTTATGCAATGTATTGTCTTCGCAGGCGAACCTGCTCTGATACCACTTGTCACGCCTTGGTTTACTTTGACACTAGAAAACCAAGCTCGTGTGCCACTTAACTCGCAGTCCTTCGCAAGCTAAGTCAGACAACCCCTTTGCAGCGGAATTTGATATGTGTTGTAGAGACTAAGTGTGGAATGTTACTTATATTACACTTGAATGCTTAGGAGGATTACAAGAGTTGAATACAATGCTTTGTTTGTGTGTGTGTGTTTGGTAGGATGGATGGCAAATGAAGCCCCTCACCCCTATTTATACTAATTCTATAGAATACTCTAGAAGCGGAACCTTCTGGAATGCTCTGGACATCACAACTCTAGAAACTTCCAAAATGTTCCAGACACTACTAGAAACTTCTACCATGTACATGAATGTTCTAGACTCTTCTAGACCCTTCTAGAACATTCTAGACCCTTCTACACTCTTTTAGAATATTCCGGAATGTTCTACACACTTCCGGACTCTTCTATGACTCTTTGGAATGTTCTAGACCCAACTAGAACATTCTCGACTCCTATAGACTCTTCTAGAAATTACTAGACTAATATACAACATTCTAGAGTGTTTTTGTACTCTATAAGAGGAGAGGGTGTGTCACATGTGTCCAGATGTTGCAACCCGTGACACGTTGCCCCTAAATGATTTGGGGTAGGCAGACAAGAATCATCATCTGAAACCGTCCAAGGCGTCCAATAGGGCTCCATAATACACAGATTTAAGTACAAAAAGTTGAAAAAAGAATAGGCGTGTACTAAAAATAATAATAATCACGGTGAAAATAAAATAATAAGTAAACCGAATTTTAAAATAAAAGTAGAAAATAAAAATAAAAACGAAAAATTGAAATACTAGAATAAAAGAAATATAATCAAGAAGACATGTAAGAATCAGTTGTATGATAAAAAGAAAACATGTGAGAATAAAAGAAATGCAATAGAAAGATTCAGTTGTATGATATATATAATATAAACATAGAACATAGATTGGCGAGTAAAAGAAGAAAAAATTGTAATCTTCAACTTAAAATGTTCCAGACGAGAGAATTCAAACATTCTAGAAACTATAAATTTATAATCACCCAAATCATATTAGTTCTAGCTTCATCCTTGTTCATTTTCCTGTCCCCCTAATATCTCCAGTTTCCCACTAACAATTGTTTATCTTAATATTTTATTTGCCTTGCTAGAAAAGGTTAATGGTTAGTCTTTGGACTAACACAAAGTTTACCTAGTTCCGACGAGTTCCAACAAATAACAGACACTGAGAATCAATCAGATTATTTGATTCTGAAACACGTTAAAAGATAAGAGGAATCCTACTTGACAGGCAGTAAAAAAAAAACTAGTGAATATACGAATAAATAGAAGAAAACCATACAAATATGTTGATGATAGCCATGATGATAAGAGTTAATTTTATAACTTCCACCTTTCTAATTTTTTTACAACTCCTACATTTCTAAGCATTTCCCTTTCAAGCGCCCACCAAAAGTAAGTGTTGTCTAGTAGAATAAACATTTTTTATGCTAATATCCATCCACTAACAGTGCGACCTACTTTCTAGACATGCACAACAAATCAGGCTGTTGTAAATCAGGCTGTGTCGAGTTCCGGCAACCTACAAACGGGTCATTACACCCTCAACCCTAGCCAAACCCACTCTGAATTCCTTGCTTGAAATGTTTGACATAAGCACGCTCTCAGAAAGAAGAAAAAATAGTGTCCCCCACTACAGTGAGGCATCATGTGCATATTGGGTGTGAAAATACATGAGAGAGAAAAGTACCTATTGCATAGAAAGTTTCCGAAGCGACAAGAGAGCACACAATCCAAGAAATCAACTAAAAAAGCCTGTACAAAGAGTGATAACATAATTTTACTTTCAAAAAGTAGTTCATTTCAGTTTATGCCCAATCTATGAAAGCCTGTACTCACCGAAGAGAACTCGAAGGCAAGAGGATACATACGCAATAATTGAGCAACACAATCAACCCACTGCACAGGACAAAATAAAAACAATAAATTAAGACTAAATAAAAGGCTTGCCCAGCAATGTCATTTAACTCATTTCAAGGCATTCTACTCTTAGGGGTTTAGGCCTTCTATAGCTTATAGATAATGAATAAAGCAAGTGAAAGACGGCCTATGTTGCATGTTGCTGCCAAAAAAAGCAACATCAATGGGGTTCACTTCAAATAAAGTCCTTTATAAACCTACAATAATGTGATGCTTCACACAATAAAATGAAATGCGAAAAAACATCTTTTAAGGAAATACACAAATCCCTATTTATTATACTCAATCCTTCGTTATATAAAAAAAATATTAGTTTACAGTTCTAAAGTCCTCCACTGTTTCCTTTAGTATCATCCCGTGAATTCAAATATACAGTAATACAGAAAAACTGGACAAGAATGTTTGCAGCAATAACATAATTTTTGGCATCCCACAATTGAAAACACTTACATATCAGCCTGGGTTACGACTGAGGCACTGACCCAAAATTCGGTTCAACCGATTCGAATTGGAGTTCCGTAGTTACTTATTCAAACTTTCAGAGTGGTTATGGTTGCAAACAAGTTATCACAAACTAGCTACTACAAAACGACACTGCACCAGGCAGCAGAAAAAGAGAACAGCAAAAAGAGACGTGAGAATGGCAAAAAAAGGAAAGAAAAAAAGAGGCACCACCTGCTGGAAGATAGGAGAATAATGGCTAAAGTTCTGTGAGTGCGAAGGACCAGGTGGAGGTGTACATGATCCAGATTGTTGGCGTGATAAAGATGAATGAATGCTGCCAGCAGAAGACTGTCGAGATAACTCTAGAGGCATATTACCACTTCCAGATAAAGGTGGGAGACCATAACGATCAGAAAAAGGATGACCAAACGCTAGCCAATCCTTCTCAACTAGTGCCTGATAAAAAAATGACATAAGATCAACAAGTAAACACACGTAAGTAAGACACTATAGTGATCTCATTACTTAACGTAAGCAGGGCTTCCCAAATACTTTCACTTGAATGGGAATCCTATCTATAGTTGTCATTACGGGTTTGTTGACCTGTACTACTTTCCTTAATTGATGATCAGTAACCATATAAACCACTCTTTTAGGTCTGGTTCCATGGGTTCGCTTATAGCAGAAACAAAAACTGAAAGTGCTAACACTAGGAGTTTTGGATTTCAGTGTTTAATCTAAAGACATAGCTAGAGAATACATCAGAAACTAGAAAACTGAAAGTCTAAGGATATTTTTCCTTTTCTACTTCCTATAGGAGCTCACATTGATATATATTCCGTATTATACTCATCTTTTTTTGTTAGTATGTATGAGTGTATGACGATAACAGTTGAGCTATACTGATTATTGATCCACGTTATTAAGAAGCAAACTATAAGAGATATACAGCATTACCTGAAAACCCTTGAATGTTCGATAATATGGATCAAGCAACAAACTTGCAAGAGAGACCAACTGTGTTGTTCTATCCCATCCGTCACTGTACAAATGTCAAATCCCTCATCAAATATATATACAGATTATACAAAAGATATTACCAAGAAAATGGGAAAGAAGTCAGCCGTTTAACAGAGATTCAATTCAGTGTCAAATATTAAGATAAACAAAACATGGGAAAGAAATAATATTCTGCACCCTCTATGACATATTGCTCTACTTTTCTGATTTTGCTCGACAGCCACTAGGTCAATTACACCAAAACGTTCTCAATTTCAATAACCTGCTCCAATTCATACTTCTGCAAGAAATAAACGCCACATCCTCATGAGCCTGCCGAGAAGCATGACTTGATCCTTCTCTTTTCGTTCTTTTCTTTTTTTTTCTTGAGTATTTATGAAAAATTGATTTATCACTACTTTCCATCTAACCCACACACGATGCGTCAGACATAGGGCTAAGTTAGACAGATAAAAATCACGGATAAAAAGATGAGACTTCAGTACGCCTGTACTCTGGCTAATAAGGAAAAGTTTTTTTTACCCAAGTCCAAGTCATGAGATGCAAGCTGGCAGACTAAGATCACTATCCCACCTTATAAAAGATGAAGAAATCAGCAAGGACACAAAGTAACAGCAAGATTATTTGAATAAAAAAATATAAGAAAAATAAAACACAAAACACAGGTACTAAGCAAGAAATTCAGACCTGCAATGAACAAGAACCGAAGCAGACTCCTTGGCTATGCGTGCAGCAATCCATGCAGCACCAGCTAGAACATTCTGGACATGTGATAACCAGCCACTATCGCCGAGTGTTGTTACCGAGGCAGACATACTGCTAAGATTCCCGGCCCCCCAACTTGATCCACCATGTCTCTGTAGGGGAGAAAAAAAAAAGATCATGCAGGTGACGAGCTAATGCAACTATATATATGCAATTATTTATTAGAGCAATTCGAAGGAGTATTGGTATTACGTGAATTCCATTATTATTAAGTGAAACCTAATGATAATCCAATGTGATAATCGTTGCAAACTCCTTCACAGGGAGACACTTAATGCATTTTATTTGACTACCTTGTCTTGCTGTTGAAGATATCTAGTAAGGAAAGTTCATAGAAACCCTACTCAAACAACAATACCCCGGGTGGCTGGGGCTTCTAGTTTACGCAGCATGAAAATTAATTACTAGCATGGGAGACTCAAATACAACCTGTGGATCACTTGTAATTTCATTAGACTGTACACTGGAGAATGAAAATCGAACTTTCAGTCAAACACCCCACCCACTTTAGGTGCACAAGTACGACAGAGGAACTTCAATAGACAAACTACTGCAATCCAAGCTTGTACACTAGCAACTGAAACCTAGAACCCGAACAAATTTATTTTAAGGAACAAGTAGTTTTGGATACAATTACGCACGGACAGATTACTTCACCAAGCCGCTAACCACTGCAACTTCACTCCTCAAAATCAAAAGCGAAAGTGAAAGAGAGTACAGCAATCTTACTCCGTTTTTTTTTTTTTTTCTTTCATGAGTTCTCTCCAGTAGCAGTAAAATTAGCTACTGGCTCTTGTTTTTTTTCCCTTTACTTATTAGGAAATGCAATTGTTTTCTAAGATGAGAGACAAGTTTTAAACTCCAGAATCAAATGATCTTACAAGATATGATGACTCTTAATAGTTAATGCAATTGTCTTCAGAGACAACAAGTTCGTAACTCCAGTAAATATGCTTACGAGGTATGATGACTTTCCATCAGATGAAGTGGTTCCATAAGTATCCAGGTAATCTCTTAGGCGAGATAGGCTTTCCCTCATAGCATGTATATTGTCTATTCCAAAGAAAACTATCTGTTCAAAATCATAGGATTAGCTATAGAAAACTAAAATCTCTTAAAATAAAACATGCATTCAATGAGAACCCGTAAAGTTCAAACTGAAGACAAACCTCTGACTGAAAGTAATTAGCTGATGACTCAGAACCACCTCCCATTGCCCCATTTGCTAAAGCATTTTTCTTGGGTCTTGCATCACAAATATATAGCTTTCTGGAAACATTGTATACACACAACCAAGTTACAATAAGTAAGCAAGGACTTGATAAACGGCTCTTCATTAATAAAGAACTTCCTAGAAATGATCTATACATTTAGTTGTCTACTAACAAACCCTCAATTAATCAAAAAGGAAGAGTACAACAGCACATGAATCAGATAGTACAAAAGGATCGACAAAGATTTAAGGTATCTTTTGTCCAACAACAATATTCACTACAAAACCCACAAGTAAAAGTAAAGAAACATAAATGTAACTCTGACAATACGCATTCAAGCAAGGTGTGTCATGGCCAAAAAGATGGGAGCGTCCACCTTCGAATATCTTCGCCACCAGCTAATTGTGTGCATAAAGCAGCAACCAGCTTTTCATCAGTGTTGCTGTGGACGAGCAAAAACTAAGCATAAGGAGTTAAAGGCATTTAAGTGTAAAGACTAGTGACAAAAGCAGCTCCCAAGTAGTTCACATCCATAACTTCAAAAAATATTTTTACCTCCTCATGTTCATCATGATTCCAACTAATGGCTGAGATGAGCGTGCTAGAACTGCTCCAGTCACTAAAAGTGCACATAAATCAAAGACGGGACATAGACAGAATTAGAAACAGCCCTAAAAATTTCCTTAGTAAAAGTTGGCTGCCTATAACAAAAAAAAGTATAACAAAAGGGATTGATCAGAAGGGGAATAAAAAGTAACAGTACAATAAGGTGCTCATGTGAATGCTTACCAGGATGGCACCATGAGACTACAGGAAGTCGACATTTAGCACGGAAAGAGGAAGCCTGAAGCATTTCCTCATCACTAACATTCAGAGCAAACACATAGAACACCACATCACTATCTAACTTGAGAATATTCTTTATGAAAAAGACTTGCAGCAAGGAAAGAGAAATATGTTATCCTTACGAAATGGATTTTGGAATAATTAGGGAGAATGGATAGGTTGCACATAATGTGTAATTGGAATTAACACTGCTTATCCTCCAGCAGTCATTCGACAATGTGAATGTTCCTTCATCAATCATACTTCGTGTAGCATGGAAGTGCGAACGTACACCGAGAATTCGAAAATATTCATCCAATAACCGCACTTGAGGATTAGTACCACCATATCTAGCAGGTCCACAAGTAAAAGCATAAAGATCCCACAGTCTTGCTGGTCTCGTATACCTCAAAAGTGCTTCAAAGACTGCTCGTCTCTGTACGATTTCACTTAAACATTAGCTTACATTTAACAAAAAATCACAGTGGCATTGAGCTAAAAAAACATAACCAAACAATATTGAATAAATGATGCAGAATATTGCTTCAGGGATGTGTTTTCCATCAAAAAATATTTTTGAAATCCTCATAGTCTCATACCACTCTAATGAGGTGCATGAAGTTTTTAAAACATCTTTAACAGTCTGAACAAAATTTTATCAAGTTTCAATTAATAATGCTAGTTATTGATCATTTGTAGTCAATACCACATTAGGAAATTACAATGATACTCTCCCTAACATCTCTTTTACTGTCTTTATGGCCTACCTATCAGTCTAAAGCCAGGCAAAAGAGGACAATTGTAGTAGGCTTGAGGAGGCCAGTGTAAAATAATTAAAACCTTTCGGACTTCATTAAATGGGGGCTCAGAAAGTCCGAAGATCTCAAAGAAAAAAGCTTGGAATATGTTGGGAAGATCAACTACGGAGGCAATCTAGTCGAGGAATATCATAAGGTTTCAATGTGATCCTGCCATAGAGCCCTTACAGAATGGAGGCTAAGAAAGTTCGAAGATCTTAATCAGTTTGGATTTATGTAGGGAAACTCAACTATGGAGGCTATCTAACGGAGTGTCATAGGGTTTGAATGTGAACCTGGCATCCTACCGAACTGCTCTCACTGAGTGGAGGTTAAGAAAGTGCTAAGGATCTCAACACACCAGTTTGGCCATAAGTTGGGAAGATCAACTATGGAGGCAATCTAGTGGAGGAATGTCTTAGGGTTTAAATGTGATCCTGCCGGGAAGCTTTGCATATGTCAGATATTGAGGGAAAACTTCCACTCTACAGTGTTATATGTAAAGTTATAAGGTGCTAACTACCGCGTGTTAGACAGAGAAAGTTGGGAAGTTGCATCTATCGAAAACAAAATGAGCTAGACTTGGCTAAATGGTTTAGCTATCTAAGACGGAGATTAATTGAGACCCCTGGTTGTGAGATTTAATTAAAGATGGATAAAAATAAAATATTGAAAGGGAAATCTAAAAAAAATTGGATAGGGGGTGACAGAAAGCAATATGGGTCCACTTCGAATTTAACAACAAATACGACATTTGAGAGGGCGGAGTGGAGGAAAGGAATTTATGTGGATGATGGAATTTGACTTTGTTTTGTCTTAGTTTATTCTTTTTAGTTCTATTTATTTTTCAAATCTTTTTCGTTTCATTTGAAACTCTTCTTCGGTTATGCTTCCCAATGTTTTATACAACTTTCTCCCCTTGATTTTTTACATGGATTTCCCCACTTTAAATCTCTTCTTAAATCTAGCCGTAGAGGTTTACCTCAAATTACAATGCCTTTTGTATTATTCTCTTCACACATACTTTTGGCTATCTTGCTTCGTTTTGCTACCATATTTTTTTTCTATCCACTGTTTTATAACTTTATTGTTTTCCAACCTAAAACTGAAGGTTCCCTACGACAACTAATGTTAGCACACTCAAAATCATTTAAAACTAATGTTTTGCTGCATCTGTTTGATTTGAGTAATTCATCCTAGAATCAAACAACTAATGTTAGCACACTTCATCATTTTTAAACTAATGTTTTCTTGGTTCTGTTTGATTTGAGTAATTCATCCTAGAATCTAGCACTCCAACAACAGTAGCAGTATCTGCGATCAGCAGTCTGTCCGATTTAACTGACAACTGCTGCTTTAAGAAGCACAGATCACATATAATGCATATAGCGGCAAGCAAATATTAGCAGGATCCAAAAACAAGACCCACTCTAGTGTGCCAGGCAAACCTATGTTTAAGCTACCACACACAAGATACGATCCCACTAAAACTATGAAGTTCCACGAAGACCCACCATTGCGATGCTTCCTAAATGATAGCGCACTGGAAACCCGGGATGCTTCCTATTGTATGTTTCTTCTCCTTAGCTTCCCCCTACGTCCCTCTTGTTCCTTTTTCTAATCATAGATCACCTTCGTAATTCAAGAACGTACCCAGTTGGCTAGCATTTGAGAATTGTTCATATTAGATAGCAAAAGAGTGGGGATGTTATGTTTGACAGACTATGTAACAGGCCAGAAGAATAATTTGACTTGATCTTCCTGTTCCCCCAATCTGTATTGAGTCGTATCAGAATCACACGTCTCCAATACGCCATCTATATCCCACTGCCACAAGATATTCAGAAACCCAAAGCCACTTTCCAATCACTTAAGTGTCTGGTGAAATGGCTGTCATTGCTCGACTCCCATTCTTACATACTAGTAGTAGCATAATTTTGAAAAACCAATGCTGCTTAGACACGGGTACAGGTGTTGAGTGTCGGGTACTCCATTGTTAAAAATTTCAGAAAAGGGGCCTTGTCCGAAGTTTCAACTGGCGCACAAACACGGCTAATACTTTTATATGACATTTTTTTCGTGACGGTTACTTCCTAAATGAGTTAAGGTATAGGTAAGGACCTAAACTCCGAAATTATATTTTTTCAGTTGAGGCAGTTAAGAACCTCATTAATATTCTCAGTGAAAGTTGTCAAATTCGTTGATCATTTTCACTATAAAAAATATCTAAGGACTGGCGCAAACTTGATCGCACACTGTCATCACTCGAATAATGCATGGTTGCCAAAATGGGAATGGTTATTTGTTAAAAGCTAATTTGACAGTAAATTTGATCCAATTACCCGCCTTATTTTATTTTAATGGAGTTATGTACACGTAATTCTTGAGTCGTGATATAAAAAGGCAGAATTCAAAATGGTCAAAAATTTAGAGTTGCGATCATGATTAAAGTCACTGAACCCATTTACTCAAAAGTTGAATTAAAATTGTACTGTATCAAGTATATATTAATTGAATAAAATTTTGATATAAAATCAAAAAGTACTCACGATAACGACTTTGAATTAGGCTTATATGTCGAAGATTATTAGATATACTAGAAGTTTATTGTTATTTAGTAATAAATATCAAAAAATAATTAAATAGAACAAAATATCTATTTTTATTTCAAAGTGGTAAAGGAACAAGGCGCAAAAACAAGCTTTGACTTATTAATGAGTATAGCAAAGCATATTCCGATTGATTGAACCCCTCTTTAATCCATAAAAGTATAAAACACCAAATTCGTATTTACTTGACTTGACTAACCTTTTTGACAAGTTTATTAAGGCTTTGTACAAAAGTGGAGGGAAAAGAAGGGGGGAGGGGAGGTAAAGGGAGAGAAGGGGAGGGGAGGGGAAATGGAGGAGGTGGTTTTCCATCCAAATCTTGCCTATGTTGAGGGGAAATAATTTGGCTTGGATGAGGGAAATGGAGGGATCCATTTTCCCTCCCCTCCAAATCCCTCCCTTTCCCTCCCCTTACTTTCCCTCCAAATCCTCCTAACCAAACACACCCTAAGAGATTATTAGAATACAGAAGAGAAAAATTAACATCTATTTTCATTTAAAAATTAATTATTTCATTCATTTTGCTTGTAAGATAAACGTATCCATTTGCTTTTAACAACAAGCTAAACAAATTTTGTAGTATGCCTTAATTGAAAATTTTAGAGTCTTAGGTTGTCAATTATACTTTTTAATATAGAGGCGACCTATTTGATACTATTAAAGTCAAAAGTTAAACTGGAAAGGAACTAGGAAGTATAAGAGATGATTGTTTTGGCAATAGTAAAGACAAATTAAACTTTTTTATTTATGTAATTTTTAATGGTTTGTTGTGGACTACCTTTGTTTCCTTTTTTTTATGTCAATAACTACCTATGCTAAAAATCCCGAGATTTGATCAGACATTAACCAATCTCACATGCCTGTTAACATAGACCAACAACGATCAAACTGCAATTTAATTTTAGACACGTAAAAATTATGTGTACATATTTCAATAATAATCACAAACGTCTACTAAAGTTAAGTGTAAGTACATCTTGATTTCCCAATTGGGCCTAGGCCAAATTGATGCAAGAACAAAAAGAGACATGTGAGATAGGTTAATGCCGAAAAACTGACCAAATCTCACTGGACTCTTAGTATAGGTAGTTATCAAAAAAAACGAAAACAAAGGTAGTCGGAAAGAAAAAAATGTAAGGTAGCCTTTTACAAATTCCCATACATATATGGTAGTTTTTGAAAAACAAAATAAAAACAATTTCTAAAGACTCGGCCTTTGTTTGTATAGAAAATGAAATGCATTTATTAATATACTGAAACATGTAATAGAGTTGTCTTACGATGACAAACTAACGGAGTTTGGTTGGGAGGTCCTCAACAGTAACATTTAGAAGTTTAAGTCCTTAATGGAAAAATAATGTAAAGCCTTGTCTTGGTGGTTAACTCAACCCCTTTCTAAATGCTTTATTTTAAGGAAGTGCACAAAAAAGATATTTTTGGCTGGTCGACAGCTCCTTGACAATTATATTAAATTTATTTCTTTTGTGGAGGCAAGTGTGGAATAACAAAAAAAACAATTTTATAGGACTTGTAGTTGGACATGTGGTAAGTGAAGTAGTTGACGAGCAATAATTCATTTCATGTAGCATGTTGAACAAGCACGTGGGTCAATTGAAAGGAGATAAAAGCGGTCAAAAGAATATGTACAGCTAAAAAGGCGGAACCATATGAACACCAGGGGAGTTGCAGACTTTTCTCCCATAAAAGAGCCACCAATGCCGTCTCAGGCTACCTCTAATACACACCTTTCTTTTGCTAACACAACGCAGCCGTGTCGAAGTGCCATGTGCCGGATCCGGTATGAATTACATACTGGGATCCGTGTTGGACCAAGCGATATGGGTGTGGCCGGAAATCTGCCGTGTCGAAGCCACATAGCTAACAACAATATTTTCCACCTACAGCTCAATTTAGCAAACCCCAACGCCTCATCTACGACAAAAATTGTAGAATAACAGACGTGCTAATCCCCACAGAATGCCCTGATATAACTATGATTGGTAAAAATGGAAACTAACTTTGCAAGTTTGAAGTTTGGAAAAAAAAAATTCTCACACATCTTATGGAGAAAATGTGGCTCCATTACGACTCCACAATTCATGAATGGATAAGTGTCCAGTAGATACCACCTAAGTAAGAAAAAAGAAACAAAAAAGAAGTGGTACGCAAAAGGAAAACCTTGATGAGAATTACCTGTTTCGTGCGAGCCTGGAAACCAAAAACTATAATCCTCATATCCTTGCCTGTAGAGACAATTACAATAGAAAAGAATGCACTACAAATTTAATTCCTTAGAAGAAAAATTACAAAAAAATAAAATAATCTTCACTGACACTAAAGGTTGCTCCAAAGGCCAAGATCTATTAACAAGTTATATACATAATTCTGAAATGTCATGGGATACATCTACCCAGGTCCATAAGAACTTGCACCTCCTAACTTGACACAGAACTCAAAGGTCCCTACGGCCCCAATCCCCATTCTACCAAAACAAAAAAAGCAAGTTATAGCTTGGAAAAATGCAAGATGACTATTAACACAAGGATGACACGACAATAAAACACTACTAAAGGCTTGCTTGGGACGGCTAATTATTATTGAAGCAGTAGAGGTTAAAACAAGAAGAACGTGGAGGAGATTGGTGGTTAGTGGTGGTAATCGAGGGTTGAGAGAAGGGCCAAGGGATGGGGAACTATTACCCCCATATAAGGTTAATGCCTTACCCAAGGAGGGAGGTGGATAACTATTGCCCCTTCATGTGACAACTATTAGCCCCTCTTCCTCATTCCAACCCTCCACCTTCCACCCCCAACCCCCTTTTCCTCCATTTTCTTGTTCAGTTGAGCTCTATGAGCCTAACAATTACCTTCATCCCAAGCAAGGCCTTAATAAAAAAAGGCGAGGCATCTGAATAAAGAAAACACAAGAGTGATCACCAACAAAATGGACTAAAGAACATTTACCTAATCACCCAAAAAAGAAAATCTTAACTGATGATCCATTACTATATGTAACCATACACATCCAAGACTACCAGTTTTTTTTATCAGGAAAGCCCTTGCCAGTTTGATTAATATTCTAGAGCCTTTGTCCAAAGATAAGATGTTTTCATTCATATAAAACAGAAGTACTACAGCACATGCACAACAGGTACCTTTTTAGAAAGATACGAAAACTTTCAGCAACAGTCAATAGGAGAGGAAGCAAAAAAACGACAAAGGAAGGGCCCTGTAGATCTAGCATAAATTATCTATTCCTCTAAATTTGCTCGGATTACCGTCAATTTCTTATGGAACCCAAGATCGATTGTTTTCACACATCGGGAGTTTGGATGTAGCGGACTGAATCAAAATGCATATTAAAACTTATGCACTTATGTTTCACAAAATGTACGGTCAGTTTAAGTCGTACGTTGTCTAGGAGTAGAGATCATGCAAAAGGAGAGGGAGCAGATTAATTAGTGATCCCTCTCCTTTTGAGTAGAGATCATAGTTAATATTTACTGATGAAATATCATTAGGGTCTTCACTTAGGGCTTGTTTGGATGAGGGATTTTGGAGGAAAAGGACGGGGGGGGGGGGGATACAAAATCCCTTGTTTGGATCACAAATGGGGTAGAAGGGAGAGGGAGGGGAGGGGGAGGGATTTTGAGGGATTCATTTTTCCTCCTCCAAGCGTAATCAAAATCCTTCCAACAAAGAGATTTGGAGGAAAAACTTTCTTCCCTCTCCCCTTCCCTTCCCTTTTGTCCATCCCCCTTCCCTCCCCTCCCTTTCTCTCCACTTTGCTATCCAAACACACCCTTAAAAAATTTACATGTAAGAATATCACATGACCCAGACTACTCTCCCCCCGTTATGAGTATCAATTAGATAAAGGAAGTAAGTTACAGAGTATGTAACTAGGGATTGTATGGAAGTTCAAATTTTCTTTTACGAAATATAGAAAGAGTCCAACTATTGTGGGATCAACCAAAATGGAGACATGGACTATATATATAAGATGGGGACATAATAACAATAAACACCAAGTCAATTAGATTTTTTTGCAGCCAAACAAACCAATTAGTATGATAACAGTAACATCACTGTATCTCGACTTTTATAGGCAAACAACTTAATGAGTACTCATATACATGAGATTCAACAATAGGGACAATGAAGCAAACATATTTCAGGTGTGCTTTACCATATTTTCTAAAGTAGAATGTATATATGGGTCAGCCATCTTATTTACGTTCTACACCAACTATGGGAAAATTTGAGAGAATATTTACCATAAACCTGGAGAAGCCGTTTTGCCGAACCTGCTGAAGACTTGTCTGAATGACGTGAACCTGATGTTTGCTTAACAACCTATGTTGAAATAGAGTTAACATGTCATGACCAAAACAAAAAACAAAAAAAAAATATAGTGATCACACAGCCTAGAAGGGCATATGTGAACATCTAATCATGCAAAAGAAACATTTGTTGCTTACCAACCATCTAGATTCTAATAACATAATGAGAAAAGGCAAAGGGATTGTATCCGTATGTGCAACAGACAAAAAGTACTCTTAAATGGAGAGGATATGCATTCAAAATACTCTTATAATTTGTTTGAATGGAGAGAATTTTGTAAGAAAGGGAGGGGACACTTTTCCTTGGTCGGACAAATTCTAATGGAGTGATCCATATTCTCTCCTACATTGCAAATCAAAATCCTCTCAAACATAGAAAACATTTGGAAGGAAAACACCATGCTTCATTCTCCCTTCCGTCCATTCCCACCCTACTATTGCATCCAAACAATCCCTTAATTCCTTCGTAAAGCCATCGCTAACATCCCTTCTCTCCTCTTTTTATATCAAAACTAAGGTTAAATGTTAACATCACCTATACAATTGCACGAAGGCTTCAACGAATCGCGATTAGGGAAACAGCTTGGTTACCTATAGCTTAATGTAAATTAAGAAATAAAAGACCGCTGAGAGTACGCTTGTCCAAAGCACATATCAAAGGATATGAAACATACTAGTTTATTGAATTTTTCGACAGCTGCATATGGTATCGTTCCCAACGCAATTATATCCACGGTTGTTTGGCTCTTGAAAAAACAAGGAAAAAACATATGTCAGCACCAGAAATTGTGTGATCAGATGAAATACCTCTTGTGAGTCATAATACACAAAATAAATGTAGCTTTCTACATAAGCATATGAATGCTTTCTCAAATTACGAATCACACATGTTAAACATAGATAAACTGTAAATTTTTTGAATAATTCAGTGGAAACAGTATATAAAAATTATAGCAAGGCAAAAGGTAGAATGTCTATTAACATGGTAGATAAACAAGAGGGGCCAAGGGGGTGAGATGAAAGTGGCAAAGTAGACTGACCACAAAAAGGAGGCGGTAATTGGTGACGAGCAAGGTTCCTGCTTCATCGGTATTGACAAGGCGAACACCGCTGAACTAGAAAATGATCATAACAAGAAAGTTAAGCTTACCGGAAGACCCAAAACCTAAGTAACTAACTAACTAACAATGTGGAGTTTAGGCAACAGAGGTAGAAACTAAATCAGTTAATTTTAGAATAAAATAAAGAAAAAAGAAACCTCTCTAGAAACCTCTTCAGCTTCAAGCAAAAATCTGGAATTACCGAAAGAAACACTTCGGTGGTGTTGGTCAAAAGTCTGGGAATTGAAGATTAAGTAATGAAATACAAATTGGAATAATTGGGGTTATATATATATATATATGAAAGAAGAGAAATTCTTGTTTAAGACGGAAGTATCGAAACCTGGGGATGATGCCAATTAAAATCATCGTCAAAGTTAGAAGAGGAGGCGTCCATCTTATCAGGTGTTGAGTATTCGGAGAAGCGTGATTGATGGGGAACATACGAGGAGGAGGAGTAGGATGATCGCCCCGCTTTCGACCCTTTCATTACTTTTGATTAACACCTTCTTCCACAATACACAATTACTACTCCTTCACCTTCCAAATTCCAATCCACCGCCTCACCTTTCGTTTTGGTCGCCTTCCCAATTCTTCCTACTTTTTTTCAAGGGAAAACAAAGAAATTTTCAGCTAAATTTATACCTATTCAATCAATATTCACTTTTTTTTTCGTTTGGGCCAAGGAAGTATTCAATAATCAATCCCATGGATGAGTACTGAGCACAGCGGGGATGTCAACCGGGCACGTTAGACCTGGCAAGGCTGACCGACTCGATAATGCTCACCCCTGATATGAACATTGACCCGAAAAGGGTGATTTGAACTTGACCCGATTTGAAAGTGACACGACCCGACGTGAAACGGTAAGTCCAAAACGACATGAAATGACTTAATTGAAGGCAAGATCCTACGAAAAATGACCTGAAAATAACCCACCAGAAAGACCCATTTGCAAGTCTAAGCATGCATATGATCACGTATAGACCTGGCGAAGTTGACCCAACCTGATAAAGCTCACCCTAAAAGTGACATGAAATTGACCTTGACACGGCTCGAACTTTGATTGACCCAATGTTCACCTGACTCGAGGTAACTCGGGCCAAATCCACCTGCCCAAATTGACCTAGGCTGAAATAATCCAAAATGAACCAAAAATACAAGTGTTAAGTCATATTAATATTATATACATCAAAATAAACAGTTCATTGGTTGCAACGCTGCATAATAAATAACTAATCTTGTATATAAAATTATTATAGAGAAATCACGAAAGATATAACTATACACGTGTCATCACCTCATAACATTTTTTCCCGCTCAAGACCATCTCTAAACTGCCAAACCCTACTACTCTCATAACCATGCCACTATTCCCAAACATATATGCCTCTCATCTTTTTTGTTTCTTGATTTACTGCTTTCAACACCACATGCAGTAGAAAAACAACTTCTTGAAATTGTTCATCCTAAGATTGGCCTATCTACTTCTCTTATTTCAATTTTCACTAATACTTCTGCATATTAGTCTTTACTCGATCTAAGATTATATAGTTTTTCTTTCTTAACATATAAATATGGTGATGGCTATAGTACAATTGGTTAATTTCGTAACTTTTGTTAATTATTTTGGGGAAGTTTCACCGAATTATAAATTTTTGCTTTAACAATAGTCATTTATCATCGATTTTGTTTTTTTTTTTGTAAGTTTTTACAATAGTTGTATTTCAATAACTTTGTTATGCGTATGATTTGATATTCAATTGCTTTTAGATTTACATTAAAGATTTTAAAAGGTAAGAGGATTTTTGCTGATATACAGGAGATTAATTAGTCGGCCCTTTTAATATCTGGGTTACATCTATTAAGTACCCCTTTTTCTTCTTTACAGTTTATGGTTATTTAATGAGAATACTCTTAACTATTACACCCCTTCTCAAAATACTCCATACTTTAAATTAACTAGAAATACTATCAACTAATACACACCCTCCCTCATAAGGAAACAGGTAGAAGGGCTACCTATATGACCGGTTGCCTTTGTTTAAAATATAGTTTTTCCTTTTTTTTCCAACTTTATTATATTAGTTAACTTTTCTTCGTTTTTCTTCTTCCCTCTTTGTACATGTTCATCCTTCATCGCCTTATCGATCTGTCATCGCCATTCATCTCTCTTTACAAATCACCTGAGTGAAATTGGCCTAATTTCAATTTCACCCTCAATTAATTCCACATTAAGAGGTAATAGATTTCACCCTCTATGTCCCTGTTGCTAGGGCTGTACACCGGTCCAAACCCGACCCTGACCGGACCGGACCGGCAAGGACTGGGGACCGTCTTTCTCTGAAATATAGACCCGTAGACCGGACCGAGACCGACCCTTAGGTCCGGTTCAGGCCCGGATGATGACCCATGGACCGGCAGTGCTGAGAGCCTAATAGAGTAATAGTGTTCAAATGACTTGTTATTTGTGTACGTAAAGTGTTCAAATGCAAAGTGCTGACAACCTGACAGTGTACGTAAACTAATGATACATTTGTGTACGTAAACAAATAATATAGTGTCTTATGCCCCTTGCCGCCTTATATAAACTTAATAACTTATTAAAAACAATCTCTCATAGTCTTAAAAATAACAAATAATATACCAAAATCAATGAACTAATTCAACTATTCAAGTGTCTAATAAAAAACTTTAGAAATTAGAACTATCCGATCTACGATCCTTCAAATCTTCAATGATAAGCAACGTCGAAGACTCCAAAGTCCGAAAAATCATCATGGTCCGTCAACAATTGTTGTATTCTCCAACTCTAGTCAAAATAAATAATAAGTTTAAAATACTAAACAATAAGTCTATTTAAAAAAATTAGTGATACACATACTGATACACTAATAAGTAATAATAATACTAATATATATATATATATATATATATATTATATATATATATATATATTTAAAATAACTTATAAAAGATGAGTAGCTGACCTTGTTCGAATTTTCTAATTCTTTCAACTTGTCCTCCACGTGAAGTCCACTTTCGTCTCTCGGACGAATCCAATCTTGGGTACATAAAAGCGCTTCCACAAGTTTTATTAACATAAGATAAATAAAATATAAAACGATTATGATATGACTAATAGAAAATAAGTTGTATAAAAGTAATGGTAAGAAAGAATTTAGAGATTACCTTAGAAGACAGAGAACTTCTAAATGGAGTGAGGTGACGACGACAGGCACTAAATGTGGATTCTGAGGCTACCGTAGAAATAGGCATTCCCAAAACATCACGAGCCATGCGTGCTAAAATTGGATACCTATGACCATTTAATTTCCACCATGTCAATATATGACACCCTTGCTCATGTTCACCAGGCATCTCATCCAAATACCTATCAAACTCGGACTTAGAATATCCACCACCATTATCTCTTAGCCGAACTTGCATTTCAATGGATTTTTTGAGATCTAATAAGTCAACTTGTCCAACGGTAGACTCTAAATCGTCATTTTGAGTAGTAGAAGAGTCATACAATCGCCTATACTCATCAAAAAGATCAATTGCTTTTTTGTACACTTCATCTTTCAACTTCTCATCTTTAGGTGCCCCATATATACGAGTGAAAGCAAATTTTAATCCCACTAACTTCACCGTGGGATCAAGAATAGCACCCATATATAGTAACACATTCATTTTCTCCACATCCCCCAATACTTGTCAAATTTCTCCTTCATTGTAGATGCCATAAGTCTAAAATCCCTATTATTGCTTTTACCCCACTTATTTAATTGTTCAAGCACACGAGCAATGTAGAAAAAAGTAGAATTATTAGAAACATACAATGAACCAGAAACGTCATCTGTCAAGTCTTTAAAATCTTCCAAGAATTTTACCAATGAATCTACAACAATCCAATCATAATCGCTAGGACAACCAGAATTTTCAATTTCCTCTTCATTTAGATTGTCATATTCATCTACATACTCAACACTTGAATCAAGGTCATCACCACGGGGATTAATCGGAACATCAATATCACCAAATGCATCCTTATATTTCAAGGCAGTATTTAACATGGTAAACGTAGAATTCCATCTAGTAGGACAATCAAGAGATAACTCTAACTTACATATTGTATACTTGCGAGCACATTGTTTAAAGTACTATTTCCTATTTGGGGAACTCATAGCAAACTTAACCGCATACCTTACCTTATTTATGGACTCTTTATTCATTTTTAACCCATCCCATACAATAAGGTTAATTATGTGGGTTGCACATCTCACAAGCATATAATTCCCTCTAGCGACTAAGTTTTGCTTCCTTTGAAGAAGGTTTTTCAATTCTACACATGCCGTGTCGGTTGAACTAGCATTATCAACTGTCAAGGTGAACACTTTATCCTCCAACCCCCATGATTTAAAGCAATCCTCAAGAACATTAGCAATATCTTTACCCTTATGACTATAGATCGGGCAAAAGACAACGATATTCTTATGATAGGTCCAATCATTATCAACAAAGTGGGCGGTTAAACACATATAATTGATTTTTTGAATGCTTGTCCATGTGTCAGTGGTAAATGATACTCTTTGACAAGACTTTATAAACAGCTCTTTTAGTTTTGCCTTTTCATTCAAGTAAAGTTGGTAAACATCTCGAGCAATAGTAACGCGGGATGGAATTTTAAATGAAGGACAAGTTACAGTCGTAAGACGGGTAAACCCGGGTTTTTCAACAAACCTAAATGGCAACTCATCAACCACAATCATATAAACCACAGCTTCCCTAACCTTGTTCAAATCCAAAGTCCAACCCCTTAAATGACCTTCCCCGTCGTTACCAAATCTATCAAAAACTAGCTCAATTTGTTTCCCTTTTGATTTATTTACAGGGGCATCAGGATTAGCAGGACAATTGTTCCAATGATTTTTTATATTTTTTGAACCATTTTTATTACCATTCGACGAAATGTTTTATTCTCACAATAAATACATTCAGACCTTCGCTTACCATGGTCCATGTAATCACGAAAATGCACCCAATAGCTTTCCTATTAACATTGATATATTCACGCCCTTCAACTGGAGGTCGAGGGTGTAACAAAGCATTCCTTGAATGCTTGTTAGGTTTTGCTATATAATCATTGTCACTTACATGGGTTTCATCACCGTCTAAATTGACGCAAGATCTTCTTCTTTTGTGTATTATACTCTCCATCTACAAAATATAGAATAAACTTGGTTAGATAAAACCACGATATAATTCAAAATTTATATGTAGACGATAATGAATAATGATACTAATATGCAAAAAACATTACTCTACCGAATATTAGAGTTCCTAAATAGTACTCTACTGCATGGATTCTAATCAATGGTACACTACTAGTCTACTACATCTACACGACTACACGTATGAATAATAATCAATGGTACACTACTATATGCAGCATCATGATACACTACACACTAGTACTAATTATATCTAGCACTTTAGCACTAGACAGTAGTACACTAGTAGTCTAGTACTACATCAAATCATGATAGCATTCATAGACCATAGCACTTTAACAGTACACTAACAGACTATCTAATTATCCAAGTTCTAATCAATACAATTAGTAATTGCAGTAAAACTCGAGTAGACCAGTAGGAAAGTAGGCAGTCCGCAGTAATGCAGTAAACCTAAACTATAGCGTGAAGTCGTTAACAACATACTGAAATTGGAATAAAACAACATTATAACTTGAATCATTAAAAATATACATTACCCACATATTCATGTGATTATGTCACTATATAACTTACAAAAAAACAATATATAACCAAAGTATACTAATATTGATTTAAAAAGAAGAATAGCTATAAATATTGATGGAGTTCTTCACAAATATGGAGGTTAGCAATGGAAAAAAAAACGTATAATGTATGAATGTGGAACTGGTAAGGGATTAGGGTTTAATATTAGAAAATTATGCCTTACAATTTAAAAAAGCAAATAAAGAATAATCATAATTAATATTATTTCCTATTTATGAGGAGGTAGTTTAAGAGGCAAAGATTTAGAAGTTATAGTAAATATTAGATTCCAATAAAGATTTAATTTGATTATATATTATCAATTATCACAGTTTGGATTTTGGAAGTTTGGAAGTCTACTGCCGAAGTGCCGAGTGCAGCATGCCGGTCCATCAACCGGGTTCACCGGGTCGACCGCGGTTTAGACCGGCTAGGACCGGTTCTTAAATTCTCACAACTCGCAGATCGGACCTGTGGCTGACCGGTCCGGTCCGGTCTGACCCTTCCGGTCCGGGCAGGTCCTGTTCACCGGTCCGGGTGAGAAAGAGTACAGCCCTACTAACACCACTGTCGTCACCCCAAATGATGGCGAGGGTACATCTACTGACCATCTACTAAAGCAACTACAGAAGACAAAGGCTGGTCTTTAAGCCTGGCAATTACTTGCAAGTTCATTTCCTCATCGCCACGTTCTACTACAAGCATTGGCAAAGCTAAATGTAACACATGACTCTACACCTGATGATGTAGTCAACTTGGTCTTCCAAGATTCAGTTAAGCTAAGTAATCCAGTTACTTTTTCAGATGAAGACTTGCCTCCTTTCGGGGCTAGTCATAACCTTGCTCTGTATATCTCAATCACGTACCTAAAGAAGAATATACCAATGACTTTGGTAGATGATGGCTCCGTAGTCAATGTCATACCACTAAAGATATCACGTAAATTGGGCACGAAAGAATCAGATTGGACTCCAACCAACCAAGGTGTTCGAGCTTATGACGGGACACGACGTAAGGTAGTAGGGTTAGTCAACCTCACCATAACCATTGGGCTAATCGAGCGAAAGGTTAACTTCCAGATTGTGGACATTGACACATCCTTTAAAATACTTCTGGGAAGGCCATGGATTCACCCTTATAAAGCAATAACATCCACCCTACACCAGAAAATCAAAATTCCTTTAGATGGCAAAGTATTGACAATCACTTCGTCACCTATCAAGGCTGTGATAGAGAAATTTTCCAGCAATCAAGTAATCACAGACCTAGTATATGAGCTTGGAGGATTTCAGAGTGTGAATCTCGTAGAGAGTGAGTTGGCACCTCTATATTTCGACCCATACTCTAACCTAGTGGTCAACCACATGCTCAAATCTCAGGGATGCCATTAAACCCTACCAGGAAGAGTACCCTTGCACTTTACAAAGAAGAGAACTCTGGAAATATACCATTGGGATAAGGATACAAACCCACAAAAGACGAAACCTTAGAAATGCTTACTCAGGTTCAAAATCGTAAGAGTAAAGGAATCCAGATGCAACCTTATCTCCCTACGCTAAACGGATATTTCGTTAGGGAAGAATGCCAAGAATACTTTCATGGATTTCCCGAGCCTTGGCACTATAGAGGAATACAATTAGCTGGAATTGAGGTCTTCCACGATTGCTACTTTATTCCCTCGGAAACGGTTCCTACCATCAAAGCTCGTCACACACCTTGTTTAGACGAACAAGCAGTTAACCTTCTGTTTGGAGAAGATCGATTCGTCAGAGCTGCACAGGATTAGATCATTACCATGATACTTCAAGACGATCATTCCAACCCTACAGCGTTGATCAGCGACGCTGGCTCAAGCCAACCGAAAGGATGTATAGGACCAACAACCAAGGGAAACTCTTCAAGGTCACTACTGGGGGAGGAGAGATGTTCAAATGAGAACCAGAAGACAACGAATTCGAGTCAGAGTCGAAGTCCGAGTCAGAGTCTAGCGAAGTTCCTAGAGAGTCTCCTCGTTCTGTCACCCCCATCCCTTTGTTTCTCCTAGCTTAGCATCTAATAATAACAGCAGTTTAGGGAATGTCCCAGCATCTGTTCCTTTACCGCCTCTGACTACCAAACATATGGCCTCTTTGTTTCAACGTTTTTCAAAATTTAATATGAATAAATCAGATTTATGCTTACTCCTTGTGTTTTTCTGAATGCAATTCTGTTTATGATGACAATGAGGATAATCCTGACCTAGACTCGATCGAATTACCTCCCCATATAATCAAAGAAATACTACGTAGGGATCGAACTAGAACCCCGAGAACTTAGGATAGGGACGACCCTAAATCTGATTGAGAGGGCCACCTTTGTTGACTTGCTACACGAGTTCAAAGGCTTATTCGCTTGTTCTTACAAAGACATGCTAGGGATCAACAGGGATATCGCAGAGCACCGAATTCCGATCAAGCCAGGCTTTAAACCCGTAAAACAGAAGCTCTGTCAGATGAGAACTGAATGGGCTCTTAAGATCAAGGAAGAGGTCGATAAGCAATTCACGGCCGGATTCATTAAAGTTTCCGAGTATTCTGACTGGGTGGCTAACGTAGTCCCCGTAACCAAAAAGTATGGGCAAATCCGGGTTTGTGTTGATTTCAGAGACTTAAACAAAGCAAGTCCCAAAGATGACTTCCCTCTACCGCATATCGACATATTGGTAGATAATACAACAGATCACGCATTATTATCCTTCATGGATGGGTATGCCGGGTATAATCAGATCAAAATGGCCGAACAAGACATGCATAAAACAGCTTTTGTCTCTCCATGGGGCACGTACTGCTACACAGTTATGTCATTTGGACTAATTAATGTTGGAGCTACATACCAAAGTACCGCAACTATGTTATTGCATGACATGATGCATAAAGAAGTGGAGGTATACGTAGATGATATGATTGTCGAATCCAAAGACAGGAAATGACACATCGACAATCTTCGCAAGTTCTTCCTCAGATTGCGCAAATACAACATGAGACTCAACCCTTGGATATGTGCATTTGGAGTAACTTCAGGCAAACTCCTAGGACATGTCGTCCGTCAGAGAGGAATAGAAATTGATCCATCCAAGATCAAAGCCTTAATCGAAATGCCACATCCCCAAACAGAGAAGGAAGTTAGAGGTTTCTTGGGCAACGTAAAGTATGTGAGTCGGTTCATATCGAAACTCACTATGATTTGTGAACCTATTTTCAAAAAGCTAAAGAAAACAGATCATACCATGTGGGATGATGATTGCCAAAAGGCATTCGACAGGATTAAGGAGATATTAGCCAAACCACCAGTGTTGATGCCTACCCAACGAGATCAACCTCTTGGTTTCTATCTCACATTCGCAGAAACAGCCATGGGGGCTATGCTCGCACAAACTGTCGGGAAAAAAAGAAAGAGCCATTTACTACCTTACTAAGAAGTTCTTGGAATTTGAGTGCAAATACACACCTCTCGAAAAGACATGCCTCGCTCTTGTGTGGGCAACAAAGAAGCTATGTCATTACATGCTTAGCTACTCGGTCAAGGTGTACTCCAAAATGGACCCCATCAAATACCTCTTCGAGAAATTGGCTCTCAAGGAACGTCTAGCAAGATGGACCTTAATGCTCTCAGAGTTCTATCTCAAATATATATCTTTGAAAGTCATAAAAGGACGTGCCGCTGCTGAGTTTTTCACAGACAATTCTATCAACGACACCCAAACAATAGACATGTGGTCGTTTCCGATATATTAAAAACTTTTATAGACTACTGGACCTTTACTTTGATGGTGCATCAAATTTAAGGGGATTCGGAGTGGGTGTGTTGCTCATTTCTCCCGAAGGCGAGCATACACCACTATCTGTCAAACTCGACTTCGAGGTGACAAATAAC
>JAIUZE010067430.1:0-12368 GCA_022085475.1 Heliosperma pusillum
TAATAATAATAATAATAATAATTAATATAATAATAATAATATAAATCATTATTAATAATAATATTATATTAATATTATTTAATAATAATCTAATCTGACGTATAAAAAAATAAAACAATAATATAAGAATAAATATTATAATAATAAAATACTAATATAAATAATAACATTATTAATAAAAATATAATATAGTAATAAATATATTAACAATAGTAACCAAAAATAAATAACTAATATAAATAGTAATAAAGTAAATATAATTAATAGTAATAATAATAATAGGCCTAATAATAATATATTAATACATTAGAATAATAATAATTATTATTATTACTATTATTAATAATAATATTAATAATAAATATTTTTCTAATAATATTCATAATAATGAATATATCAATAAAATATAAAATATAATATTAATAAATATTAATAATACTAATATTTCCATTAATCATAATAATATAAGAATAAATAAATATATTAAACATAAATATAATAATATAAAGAATAATTATAACGGTGATATAATAGTAATAAAAATAATTTTTTAAAAATATAAATATAATAATAATAAGAATATTATATGAATTAACATAATAATAACAATGATAAGAATAATAATCATAATAATGTTGAAATAAAAGTAATCTGAACTGAATTGAACTGAACTGAACTTAATTGAGCTGAACTGAACTGAACTTAATAGAGCTGAACTGAACTGAACTCAACTGAACTGAACTTAATAGAGCTGAACTGAACTCAACTCAACTGAACTGAACTTAATAGAGCTGAACTGAACTGAACTGAACTTAATGAAGCTGAACTGAACTTATAGAAACTGAAATTAAGTTCAAAAGAACAGGGCCTAATAATAATAAAGTTCAGTTTAGTAAAGTTTAGATTCTATAAGTTCTGTTCAATTAAGTAAAATTAAGTTCAGAAAAGTTCATCTCTTATAAGTTCAGTTCAGTTCAGTTTAGCTCCTATAAGTTCATTTCAGCTCTTATAAGTTCAGTTCTTTTCAGCTCCTATAAGTTCAGTTCAGTTCTGCTCATATAAGTTCAGTTCAGTTCAGCTCCTATAAGTTTAGTTTAGCTCTTATAAGTTCAGTTTAGTTCAGTTCAGCTCCGATAAGTTCAGTTCAATTCAGTTCAGCTTCTATAAGTTCAGTTCAGAAAAATTCAGCAAAATTCAGCCCAAAAGAACGGGGCCTAAATAATTACAATGTACGGATTAAGTACAACTGTTAGTGTTATCACAAATTTCAGAATAAGACAGCCTCACACTAGAAAACCGTTCTTTTTTAGACAAAACTATTTCTTTATTGCTGTTATTAAAGGAGTATTTTATACTCCCTCCTATTCATAATAACATTCCCCTTTGAGTTTTGCACAAAAAATAAGGTTTGGTAATTAAATAAGGTAAAGTATTGTAGTGGGGTGAGGTGATTGGAGAGAGAGAATGTATTGTGGGGTATTATTGTGGGGTGAGATGATTATAATAAGTATTGTTGTGGGATGGGATGATTAAAATACGATAAAGTATTAGTATTGTGGGGTATTGTTGTGGGATGAGGTGATAAAATAAGTACAAAATTTTACTAAATAAGGAAAGAGGGAAGGTAATGTGAATAGATGAAAAAGGAAAGAGGGAAGATTATTTTGAATAGGAGGGAGTATAAAAGTGTACCCGTTTTAAACTGTGAGAGGGTCTCACACAAGACTTACTTCTAGTGTTAAACCCTTGCAAAAATGTACGAGTTAATTAAAAAGATTTTGTTGTTAAAACATAGAGAATAAATGTAGGCATAAATGGGCAAATTACATAAAAGGTACAAAATGCATAATAGATAAGCCAATTTAGGAAATAAAATGAATAGAAATATAATCACCGTGAAGATAGTGAGTGTATGTAATTGATTACTTCTACTCGCTTTACAAATATTTGCATTCACAAAAGTAATTGTTGGAAAATAAGGACATATCTTATGCGAAGGAATCAAATTGGTATGCTCGCTAGATGTCCACTGCCGAGTATCGTGCCTCCGTCGGCTACTAGAGTTTGGTATATGTCCAAGCACCAAATCCCAAGTCGATGGTGGACTCCATAAGAGTATACTAGTATATTTGTTGGTATATGTGCATCAGTATTGATGTTAATGTGTCTAGTATTGAACCCCTCCCCTTATATTGTCTCATGAAGTAATGTTACAAGAGGATTGAACATATACCACTTAATGACCCATTAATATGGGAATAAAGGTTTATAATGACACATAATAATAAACCTTTATTATGTGCATTATGAGTTTGTCCCATTTACATAACTGTAGTCGTTACAAAACCGAGTCATTAACACTCCCACTTGGCCACTTAACCAAGATAATAGAACATGTTGGTACATGACCAAACGAATGTTGTTTTTTAATCACAACGATACACAAACGTACTAACTTGATCACATAGTGAAGTTTATAGGAACACAATACTCTTTAAACAACATCTCATGGTTCATAAACAAAATGGGGGTGTGCGATCAAAACGTAACAAAATAATGTTATATTAATTAAGTACCCTCAAATTAACATAATACTTTCACATTATCAACGCCCCAAATCATTCAAGCATCACGTTAGCATACACAGTTCCTGACATGACCATTTTATATCTAGTTTTTACTCTCAAAATCGGCATTGTTTTGCATTTCATATAGGCTAATCGACATCTTTTATCGTGTCAAAAGCTTCATATTTGCTATTAATTGCTATTTTACCCTCTTATGTTGGAAATGAAGGAAATGAAGGGGTTTTGGCATGACTTAGAGCAAAATTTAAGCCTTTTTTACATCCTTGACGATCGGCTAGCAAGTCCAAAAGAAAGGGACCAAAGACATAACAAATAATCACTTAGTCGAAAACAAAAGAAAAAAGAGAAGCATAGAGAACAAAGAAACATCGGCTCGGTGGAGCTGAGCTTCGCTTGATTCGAGCCATTGTCGTGCTTTGGCCAGCTCGGGTGAGCTGAGCTAGCTTGGCTCGAGCTGCACCTGATATCGCAAAAGAAAAAATCGCGATGCCTCGTTCTCCAATTAATAGATTAGTGTAAATAAAATAATTAGGTATCTAATTAAGTATCCCACTCGATCTGTATCAGAAAAGCCTAGATCTTTTTTCATCTTTGTAGTTCATTTTAGCTTAATCTATCTTACAAAGCTTTTTGAATTGTTAACGTTTCCTTAACAAGTCTTACCTATTGGTTAATCTTTCATATTTTTGGGATATTTGAAGATTTGGATGACAACAATCTTCATTTATTTATTGGTTTATTATTAAACATCATTTATCCGTGTTAATTGTAGATAGGGACGTACGATCAAGAGTCTCGTCCCATTGTCCGACTTGACCCATCAATAAGCCTACGATAGTAACATGTACGCCCTAATCTGCCCGATGGTAAGATGTACCAAAATAAGCCTAAAATAAGTTTTATCATAATATAAAGCAAAATGTCAACAAGGTCTAGAAATGTCTAAATAGAACTCAAAGTCCAAAGTACAACTCAAGTTTTACATAAACCAAAGTCAACGAAAACTAGACATGGTACTAAACCATAGTCGCGTTGAATGTCCCGTGCAAGCCCTAACAAATCATCATACCATATCATCAACACACCTACTTAAGACCTACTCGCCATACGCCGGAAATGTCGTATGGTCACGGTAGATAGAACAACAACAACAACGGTCACTTTACATGTACATAATCAACCATATGAAATCACAATACCATCATCGCACATATTCGCTGCCATCAAGTCGCGCACCACAGTACCATCAAGAAGCATATCGTACCACCAATCCCGGTGCCATAAACAAGCACACCGCCGTTTCCTAGGCATGTCGTAGACACAATAGGCCTACCTTAACAAATTTCCCCTAGACCCAAGTCATAATAAACACGTGCACTGTCTCCTCCATGGCGGGAATCATGAGGAACAACCCACAGAGTCTATGGAGCCTGCTTCTCGTAACCGCTTAATATAATAAACACCTCCAATACACCAATATATAAAAATCACAATCAATTACCCAAACTCCAATAATAATGTCATAATCATATCATAATCCACATCAATCAATCACGTACAACAACGATTCTATCATCTATAACAATTTTCCCCAAATTCTACTCTAAAAACAATAATCTAACTCAAGATAATCAATATAATCTAATCTAAACAATACTCCCTTCATTCAAAACCAAACACAACATGTGTTTTTTTGTCACTTTTCCTAAATGGAGGGAATCTTCTAAATACTGTGCATATGTAAGAGAAAATGTAATCATGTGCGATCTTGTTTCATTAGGCTTTGTAAATACAATAAATATATCAAATTTTTATATTTTTGTATGATGCAAAATTCGAGATATTTATGTTGCAATTTGTGAAGGCAAACGTGTTAAAGATAAATGTTGTGATTGGAATTGAATAGAGGGAGTATATAACAATCTAATAACATAAATCCAAGAAATTGAATATTACTTATAAAGATTGGAAAAGATGAGAGAAAAATCTAGAAGATTGAATTTCTCAACAAATCCAACAGAAGATTAAAGAGTAATTATAGAGTAATCCCCCTTACACTTAAAGAATAAGAGGTGTCCAAACCTTTCCCGCCTAAAACATGTTACATGATTATTTATCACATTATGTCATATTACTTATATATCTATACCATAATAGGACATACTACTACTAATTTCATTACGTCAACCCACATTAATAAGTATTTTTATTTTGTTACACATGTGGAATTACATTAATAATACTGTATAATATGAGAGAAATATTTCACAATATTTTTCCTAATATTATTTTTATGTCCTTTGATACAAATTTATTACAAGTTGATTATATCCTTTTACAAATTCTCTAATTTGGTTGTCGAATTAATTAAGTTATTAATTAATATTATTCTATTAGTAAGTATAATAGTATAATAAAATTATTTCTAATAATTAAGTAATGTTATAACTAGATTAAGGTTACACGTCCAACTTATTTAGTGTAAAAACTATAAGTTTATTCTTATACACTGCGTAAGCATGATACCAAGCTATAATATTTAACATCTTTATACATTATTGCCTAAAAAACCATGCATTTGCACGGGATCTACACTAGTTAGGGATTAATTAGTTAGTATTAGAAATTTTAAAAGATTTTTATGTTACTAATGAAGAATATAAAGGATTAATGAAGATAAAAGGCTTATATATCAACTAAGTCCCACACGGAAATAAGAATTACAAAACTGCGACTCGACTTAGTAACACACACTCGACCGAGAACCCAAAAACTTGAATGAGTACAAAAATCCCGGTGAATCCCAAAATCACCCAAACAAGGCTAAACTACCGAGTAACACCTCTACTCGATCAGGTTAAGCCTCACTCGACCGAGTCAATTTCGACTCGACCGAGTCAATTTCGACTCGACCGACTAGCACCCCCACTTAACCGAGTACTAACCTTACTCAACCGCATAACACCTCCACGTGGTCGAGTACGCACCTTACTCGACTGAGTAATACAAGAGGTATTACAACAACTAAGTGTTGTGCACATATAGACACCAAGAATATAAAATTCAAGGAAACAATGGGCAAATCGGTCAACCCTGAATCTCACATCAACACAATCAAGTTATTGTTTTGACTTTGGCACCTTCAATGACAATTGGAGTGTGCTCAAATTTTGGGACTTTTGGACATGAACAAAGAAAGTGTAGAGGGAGCGAAGAGTAAGAAAATACCTTCAATGCATTTAGACAAGGTACACATTACTCAAACTTCTACAATGAAAACACGAATAGTCATCATAACCTCTCCTGCAAAAGCACAAATGTCCAAAACCCTACAGTCCCACTGCAGCAGGAGTTAACCCAGAGAGTCCTCATGGCCAGGCCATGATCCAGCCAAGGCAAGACAGACAAGCCATAGCTCGAGCCACAAGAGCCACAAGCCAAGCCATGACAAGCCATGGCGAAGACATGCCTAGCCACAACCAAGCCATGACAAGCCAGGTTCGGCCAACACAAGCCAAGGCCAAGCCAAGCCTAGCCAGACCACTTACCAAGCCCTATGTCATGCCAGTGTCCAAAACACAGTCCAACAGAATGATGCTTAGTCTACACAAGTCATCTTTCAACCTACTAAGAGGTACACCAGGTAAAGCCACCAGCCCCCACCATGGCCCACTGTCAAGGCCACCCTCTAAACTACAAAATTGTCCACGATATGTTTTCCAAAGGTCCAGCACAAGTCCATAAAAATTGCCATTCAAGTTCAAGTCCAGAAAGAGTTCAACAATGGTGAATTGTCCAATTTAAATCCAGCTGAGTCTCCTCTTTTGTTTAGATAGTTATCAACCTGTTGAGGGAGGTTTAAATGATCACAAATAAAGCCTTGAGAAGTGTTAAGAACAAGCAAAGCAACCGGGCAATCAAAGATGAAGACAAACTGAAGATTTTCCATTTAAGGAAAACTACAAAATCACTTTTCCTGCTTTTGATCAGTCTGTTTTTTTTTGCGCTTTATTGTCTGTCCTTGAGAGCTGTTAATCTCGTCCTCATTAGGAGAATTTTTCAAGTAGTTAAGTTAGTAGTTGTGAGTTATTGTTGGCCCTTGGATGAGATTTACATCCTAAGGTTCACAACCTTTTGTAATGCATACAATAACATGCTATTTGAATGTAACCAAGGCAGATTAAGCTTAAATGAAAACAAAAACCTTTGGGAATCAATTCTCAAACTCTCAAACTTGTGCATTGTCTGTAGTTTGAACCAGGCCTAGTTATTTACTTGTGTTCAAGCTCTGGTTAATAGATTAGATCTTGTTAGCATCTCTAGTTCAGTTCTGTGCATTGTCTGTGAGCTATATTAGTTGTGTTGTTAAGTGTAATCTTCCTATCCTGTGACTATCTGTGGGTTTGAGGTTTAAAGTTGTTAAAATATTTAGTTGTCTTCCTGTGTTGAGTTGTGGGAGTCAATAACATAGTTATATCCTTGTCCATTTCATGTTTGTTTGAGTCTGTCTCAAACAGCCCCAAGTACTGTCACTTTAAGCATTCATTTTCAGGAAATACCAAATCAATCCTATAATTCTTGAAACTATAAACAGTCCTACCTAACACTCTTAAGATCATTCTTGCAAAGTTTCAGAATTTGATTCAATCATTTACTAATTTTAAGGACAGTCTGAACTCAGAATTGCATTATTGTATTCCCTGTGATGTTTACGCTGCACCCACCATACATTGCCCCCCCATTGGAAAGCAATGCCAAAATTACCAAATAAATTTCCAACCCGATCAAGGTCAAGGCAAGGAACCCTTTGATCTCCAATCACCATTAATAACCTCCTTTCCCAAATCAAGATGCTTGAGACATAATTTTCGTAACTTGTTTCTTTAAATTCTCATGAGGCAAAGGGGTGTGTTACTTCCCCAAGGACACCCTCCTTCAAGGCATAAAACCACATACGTTATAATCCGTATTGGGAAGGTGTAACACCCGCAAATGTACCCTATTTTTATAGTAAAAATATTATACGGATACTTTTCAGCGAAATTTAGTTTTAGTTTAGAATTAAATTTTCCGTGTCTAGTTTAGAATTTACGAGTTCGTTTTCAATCTTTGCGCGAGATTTCGAGTAAGTTATGGCTTAAGACGTTATGGGCTTTTTCCATGAACTTTTCCACTTACTCCCTCATATACTCCCTCATAACCCTAACTCCCTCACATTCAATCTTCTTCTTCCTCACCAAGGAACCACCCAAAACCCTAACCTCCATAATTGATCGATCTTAAAATCATCGCTACTCCTTCGTTTCTTGCTCAAATTCACTCAAGTTCGTCTTATTCTTTCCCTCTCATCTTCCTCTATCTAAATTGGTAATAAAATTACCGTCTTTCTCGCTTTTCAATTTATCCGTCTTTCTCAAAGGTGAATTATATTCATCTTTTATTATCTAATTGTAGGTGGTGACCTCCAAGACCCCGACAAAGACTACTTCTTGATAGAAGAGGACATCGACGTGGATTGAAGACGCGAAAAGGTAACGGTGAAGGGTTACTCGATATGTTCATATGTTCGTATGACCTTGGTCCCAGCCGGGTAGCCGGCACCCGGTCCCTTTGACTGGCTGGGTCACGCTGCATTATCAGTTTTCAAATGATATATTGGTGCCAGCCGGGTAGCCGGCAGCCAGTCCCCTTGACCGGCTGGCACATACTGGAATTCAATTGTAATTCTTACTTATGTTTTTCATTTATAATATTTCCGATGGTTCATTTATCGTATAAATTTACGTAATGACTTTAAATATTAATGTTTTGAATATATGATATTCCATTCCCTTGTATCGCATGTTTTGTGACGGTTTTCGATATGTCCCACTTTGAGTCGGTTTTACACATGTTACGGTTTGAGCACTAATTTTCAATGTACTTGTACTCTCATTCCCTTGGCTACCTCTTCGTTCGTAAGGCTGGAATGTCGGAACGGGGATTGTATCCTTACTGATTAATTGCATGTGTTAGTGGGCATATGACGACGTTGTTGGGAGGCGAACGCTTTGCGTTGATCGACCTGACCGTCAAATGTTGTATACTTGCGAGGTGGTGTCATTGCATGTAGCGTACCGCTTGTTATGAGGCTTGTGCTCATTTCCGCCTCTTTCGTGAAGGTTGACCGAATTTGGGGTACTCGGCGTCTATGATTGACCGAGTCTTGGATGCGAAATGTTTATCGCATGTCGAATCGGAAAATGTGATTCCGAGAGTCTGGCCAGATTTAGACTAGGACCGTATTATGATCGTCGTTCTACCAGGAGGAAATTAGGCTACATATACGAAATGTATTGAATCGTGTATGCGTTCAGGGCAATGTTTTATCCAGTGGATGCCTTTTAATCATACTTGCATGTACACGGTGCTAGTGCGTGTCATTTACCGTGAGAGATGTCGTCAACGTATTGTACGTTTGAATGGATGGTTATATGATTGATTATTTGTAATCTTTGGATTACTTGGGATGGTTTATTTGTCGAGTCTCAATCTTATCAAACTTATGCCGCTAACGGTGAGATGGAAGCCCTAGTGAGTGTATGGTTGCCTAAGAGTGTCATCTCCGAGTCTATCTATAGTATGATGGTTACGGATTTGTACTTCATGTGCTTTTATCTTTACATATTAAATTGCCTATTTATCCTTCTCGTATTTCACATGTATATTTATATATGCATGCTTCTATTTTTGTATTACCGTTTAAGTATGTTTAATGTGATATGGCTGGGAGAACCCGGAGTTACTCCCCACTGACTCTGGCGTTCATGTTTTTCATGGATGAACAGGTTGCTTGATTTGATGGCTTTTTGCTTGTGGTATTTTGGGTTCGGGTGTGAGCTAGCGGGCGTTGGCCTGGATGAGTCACCTCTAGACGTTGTTTAGCTAGTTGCTAATAACTTTGATGTTGGATAAAATTTTGAGATACTACGTCTCTTGTAGTATTTTATAGTTTGGTTTGTAATTATTGACATTCCTCGTACCTTTCTATTTGCATGTAAAAAGTTTTAAAAACATCTCGTACTTTCCGCTATATAAATCACATGCTTGTTACGTTTTATTTCCGCATTCGCGAGGGTTGTCACAGTTGGTATCAGAGCTTAAACGCTCCCGACGCACACACGTGAACCCTAAACTTAAACTACTTGACCTTGAAATAATAAATGAGAGATGGGTAGAAGTTAAGGATTTTACTTGGTAGTCTATTTGTTTATGCTAAGTGTTCGGATTAACTTACTTTATTTTTGTTTCTGATGAAAATGGTTAGACCTCGAGTAGTAGAGAATGTTATGCTAGAAGCTCTTACGCAAGTGTTGAAGGATCAACAAGATGCGGCTATTGCTCAAGCCAACCAAGTCCCCCCTCGTAGAGAAGATAACCATCAAGGAGGCTATGCTTGGGTGGCTAGCCAAATAGCTAGGAGTAAGATTATACCTTATGGTGGAGAGCCGGACCCTACCGAGCTATTGGAATGGTTCCGAGAAATGGAGAAGCAATTTGATTTATACCAAGTCCGTGAAGAGGACAAGGTAAGGATTGCAAAGCATTTACTTGTAAGGGAAGGAGATAATTGGTGGACGATTACTAGTGCCACCGCTACGCTTGAAGACGACTTCACCACGGAGTTCAACAAGCTTGCTCACTTTGCTCCGAGGCTTATCAAAGATGACGAGGACCGAGCTTTCTACTACCGCAACAAGCTTAGTGCTTTACTCCAAAGTAAAGTGAGGAGAAATACTACTTCATTTGGGGATTTATATGATGATGCTCTATGGGCCGAGAACTCCATGAAGGCCATCAAGGATGAAGATATGATGAAGAATCCCTCTCCTTCCTTCACTCCTAGACCTAATTTCTATGGGAAGAGGCCGTTTACTCAGTCTTCCTCCAACTCTTATGCCAACAAGAGGAGATTCAATCCTCCTCCAAATGCAAGTACAAGAGCTCCCGCTCCTTTCATTCCCCGAGCTACTTCTAACGTGGCTCATAGGACATATGCTCCTCCTCAAGCTCAAGGTCGCTTATGTAACCGTTGTAGACAACCACACCATCCTGGTGTAGCATGTTTCAACCGACCTTATAATTGCTTCTTTTGCCAAACGGGTGGTCACCGTTATGATGATTGCCCCGATCGAAAGTTGCCCCCTCCAATTGCTAAACCTAAGGGTTCTATCTTCGTTCTGAGCCGAGCCGAAGCCGATGCTCATCCGGAGATAATTACGGGTATGTTCTCAATCTTAGAGCAACTGTGTCTTATTCTATTTGATACCGGTGCTTCTATGTCCTTTGTGTCTTCGACTTATGCTAATAAATTAACAATCGAGCCTACTTCTAGTGAGGATACTCCCATATCCTTACCATCTGGAGAAATTATCTCTTGTTCTACTCTTTATCCTAATGTTCCAATATCAATTTCGGGTGCTATCTATCCCGCAAATCTCCTTAAGTTTCCTCTAGAAGAGTTCGATATAATTATAGGTATTGATTGGTTAGGGTTATACCATGCTAGGTTCGAGTGTAGAGATCAAAAGATTTATTTAAAGAGTCCTTTAGGAGTTAGAATAACCTATAAGGGATCTCATCCCCGAAATGGTGTGTCTTTGATTTCCGCAATGAAGTTGGTGAGTATGGTAAGAAAGGGTCACCAAGCATACTTGTGTGTTGTGACTTCTACAACTACCTCCTTACCGAATATTGAAGATGTGCCTATAGTTCGTGAATTTGTTGATGTATTCCCTGAATACTTGCCCGAGATTCCTCCCGAGCGTGACGTTGAGTTTTCCATTGACCTTGTACCTGGTTCCGGACCAATAGCCAAAGCTCCTTACCGTATGGCTCCCACCGAGTTGAAAGAGGTAAGGAATCAACTTGATGATATGATTGAGAAGGGTTTTATTCGACCAAGTGCCTCGCCTTGGGGTGCTCCCGTTCTCTTTGTGAAGAAGAAGGACGATTCTATGAGGCTTTGTATTGATTACCATGAGTTGAACCGAATTACGATCAAGAATAGGTATCCTTTTCCAAGAGTTGAAGATTTGTTTGATCAACTAAAGGGTGCTTCTACTTTTTCCAAGATTGATTTGAGATCCGGTTATCACCAAATTCCCGTTCGTGATGTTGATATACCGAAGATTGCTTTTAGTACAAGATATGGTCACTTTGAGTTCAAGGTGATGCCATTTGGATTGACTAATGCTCCCGCTATTTTTATGGATCAAATGAACTGCATATTTAGTGAGTATCTTGACAAGTGTGTAGTGGTGTTCATCGACGACATCCTTATTTTCTCCAAGACCGAAGAAGAGCATGCTATTCATCTAAGGACCATTTTGGGTGTTCTTCATCGTCAAACGTGGTTTGCCAAATTCTCCAAGTGTGAATTTTGGTTACCTAAGTTGTCCTTCCTTGGGCATGTAATTTCTAAATAAGGTGTAATGGTGGATCCTTCTAAAATTGAGGTCGTTGTTGATTGGAAGAGTCCGAGCGATGTTAGAGAAGTTCGAAGTTTTCTTGGTTTAGCTGGTTATTACCGTAGATTTGTCAAAGATTTCTCAAAGCTTGCTAGACCGATGACCCAATTGTTGAAGAAAGAAACCAAGTTTGTATGGAATGAAGCTTGTGAAGCCGCTTTTCAAGAGTTAAAGAAAAGGTTGACTACCGCTCCGGTGTTGACTTTACCTGAAGATGGTGTAGACTTTGATGTCTATTGTGATGCTTCCAAGATGGGATTGGGTTGTGTAC
>JAIUZE010067434.1:0-30526 GCA_022085475.1 Heliosperma pusillum
AAGCAAAATGCCATCCAATCAAGCAACCTGTTCATCCATGAAAAACATGAACGCCACAATCAGTGTGGAGTAACTCCGGGTTCTCCCAGCCATATCACATTAAACGTACATAAAAGGAAATACAAAAGTAGAAGCATGCATATATAGATATACATGTGAAATACGATAAGGATAAATAGGCAATTCGATATTTAATGATAAGAGCATATTGAATACAAATCCGAATCCATCATGTGTTCAACGACTCGGGAAAGACACTCTTAGGCAACCGAATACACTCACTAGGGCTTGCATCTCACCGTTAGCGGTATAAGATTGATAAGATTGAGACTCGACAGACAACCCAAGTCAAGTCATGCGATGATCACAACAAATCCAACATATTATCATCCATTCACGAACCAAGACATTGACGGTGTCCAATCATGCAATGACCATGAATAATATCATGAAATCACGCATTCAAAGACGACACAAGACGACATCTCTCACGGTAAATGAAACGCACTTGCATCGTGTACATGGCAAGTATGATTAACAGGCATCCACGGGATAAACAATTCCCTGAACTCATACACGATGCTACATTTCGTATATGTAGCTAAGACTAATTTCCCTCCTGGTAGCAACGACGATAATAATTACGGTCCTAGTCTAAACCTGGCCCAGATTCTCGGAATAAACGTTTTCCGATTCGACATGCGATGACGTTTCGCATCCAATACTCGGTCTTACAAAAGAAAACGCCGAGTACCCCAAATTCGGTAGATCAATTCACGAAAGAGGCGGAAAAGAGCTCAAGCCTCATAACAAGCGGTACGCTACATGCAAATAACACCACCTCGCAAGTACACAACATTTGACGGCCGCGTCAATCAACGCAATGCGTTCAACTCCCAACAACGTCGTCGTATGCCCACTACACATGCAATTAAGCAGTAGGATACCTCTTCGTTCCGACATTCCAGCCTTACGAACGGGAAGGTAGCCAAGGAAATGAGAGTACAAAGCAACAGACAAAATAGTGCTCAAACCGTATCATTTGTAAAAACCGACTCAAAGTGGAAACATACCAAAAACCGTCACAAAACATGTGATACAAGCGAGTGAAATATCATATATCCAAAATATCAATATTATAAGTCACTACGTAAAATTATACGTTAAAAGAACCATCGGAATCATTATAACTGAAAACCGTAAACAACATATATAAACAACACTCAGCAGGTGCCAGCCGGTCAGGCTGACCGGCTGCCGGTCCACCGGCTCAGGCCAATAGTCAATACGAAAATCAACATGAATTGTCAGTGTGTGCCAGCCGGTCAGGCTGACCGGCTGTCGGTCAACCGGCTGGGACCAAAGGGTCATTTGAAAAACAAAGGAAGGAAAGGGGTGTCTCAGCCGGTGGTCTGACCGGCTGCCGGTCGACCGGCTGAGCCCAACTTCATATTCCAAAATTACGTAAAAATGCCAAAATATACAGCAGGTGCCCCAGCCGGTGGTCTGACCGGCTGCCGGTCGACCGGCTGGGGTTCAATTCACACGAAAATGCCTTGTTTCATCAAGGATCGAGTTTTGATAATTATCGACTATCATTCAAATTCATCAATTCTCATGTGAATACTCAATAAACAACATTCATCAACAATAATACAAATCATAAGTTTACTAACCATAATCTAAACACGGTTTCTATCCTAGAAATCACATAAAACACGTAAATGATATCGAGTAACCCTTCACCGTTACCTTTACGCGTCTTTACTAATCGTCGAGCTCCTCTTCGATAAGGTAATAGTCTTTGTCGAGATCTTGGAGGTCACCACCTACATATAGATCATAAAAGATGAATAAAATTCATCTTGAGAAAGACGGAAAGCTTGAAAAGCGAGAAAGACGATACTTTTAATATGAATACGGATAGAGGAAGGTAAGGGGAGAAGAATGAGACGAACTTACGTGAATTCTATCAAGTAACAAATGAGCTAGGATGATTCAAAGATCGGAAAGTGCTATGGAGGCAAGGGTTTGATATTTGCTTAAGGAGGAAGTAAGGTTTTTGGTGTTTGTTGAATGAAATAGGTTAAAGGAGTGAGTGGAATATATAACGGAAAAAGTCAAAGAAAGTCAAACTCGTCTTAAGACGGGATTCTCATGGAATCTCGCAGAAATTCCAAATACGAACTCGGAAATTCTAAATTCGACTCGAAACATAAAAATCTTAATTAAAACTTAAAATTACTGAAAAGATTTCGTAAAAGATTTCTACTAGAAAAATAGGGTACATTTCCGGGTGTTACAAGTTGGGACGACTAGGTTTCTCGATTTATTTAAAATCGTGATTAACCAAATACCATAATCACTTCATGAAAGGTTTATCCATTTTTTTTAAAGGTAAAACCATGAATGAAATGAAGAATAGTCTTCATGATAAATTCTAATCTACTTGTCTAAATAGATATTCATGAAAGTGAGTGGGAGCTCTAAGAGGGATGCTTTATTCTTAATTGTTAAGAATATGACGAGGTTCAGGAGTAGGTTTGCACGATATTGGCACAAGGCGAGGGAAAATGGCAAGGCTATTTGGAATAGCAAAGTCAAACCCAAGTAAGGTGTCGAACCCAACCTTTGATGATTCTATTCTTACAGTGTAGGACACAAGAAAAGAATCTGCCCCAGGTTTTCTAAAGAGTTAGAAATTGGGTGTACTATTTTCACCCATAATATCTATATGATCGACATTTATTTTGTTAAATGCAATTTTTTTTGGTATTAGATACCTATTATGGTTTTCATCAATGTATTCAATACATATGATAATGATTCGTGCGACGACTAGCCATGATTAAATGTCGACCTGCAAGGGAAATATAACTATTGTAATTTGATTTCTATAGAGACATATAAAAGTTATAATGTGCTCAATCTAGTTTTGGATATAGAGGTATACTTCAATAAAAGTTATTATGTACACAATCTCTAAATAAGAATATAGTATCGACTTTAGTGTACGACACAAGTGTTTCACTTTTGTGAATAGAACACATGTTGTATCTTTTTATGCCTATACTTGGTCAATGGTGATGCCATACCAATTAAAGGTAATTATATTCTTGACCTAAACTAGAATTTACTTATCATATAGATTGTAAAAGGCTCAAAATTGGTGACCCTAATCTAATCTTAATTCTGGATTGTGTAGCGCATAAGAGACTAGTATTGACTAGTACCCCAAAAACATTTGATTTTCGAATCTTATGACGTGTGCAAATCTTGTATTCAAGGCAAGAAGATTCGTGCCCTTTTTTTATTGAAAAGGAAACCAAACTAGTGAAGTTATTGGCCCTATAACATAAGAATATGTATGGTCCAATAGCAAACACAACCAGAGATGGTAATGACTACTTCACTTTATTTACCGACGATTTAAGTAGATAATGTGTTTGATTCTACTTAATGAGGTGCTAAGAGAAATCTTTGAAAAGTTCAAAGAGCTTCAATGTGAAGTAGTTAACCACCAAGAGTGTTAGATCAAGGACTTACGACTAAATTGTAACTAGAAATATCTAAGTATTGACTTTGACTTTCACCAAAAGTATTGTGAAATTGTTTCACGAGTTAACTTCTCTAACACACATTATTAGATAAGGTGTTGTTGCATAGAGAAACAGAACCTTATACGATATGATTTTGTATTTGTCAAGTCAAACTGAGCCACTTGACCTTGGGCTTTTATAGTTTTGTCTGCTATTTCTTTTCCCGCCATATTAAAGCACATTTAAAACAGTCTAATTTTATTCCATATACGATATGGATGGGTAGCGTACCTAATTTGTAAGTTATCCGAATGAAACAAGTGCTCAATAATCCTACATTGACCACGAGAACAAAGCGTTTGTGACTCGTGATGCTGTCTTTCAATAAAAATACGATTATTTCTTGATAAGACAGAGTGGGAGAAAATGTTTCTAGAGCCACAAACTGAGCATATGGTCCGGAAAAAGTTTACTCATTGCTTGTTCAGTAGTTGTTTCTTCGGAACCTAGGAGGTCAGGTGAAACTTTTTCACTCTTAATAGTGATAAATTCGTATTACTTTTAGAAAGTGACTCACCTTTGAATTATAAGAGACTGTTTCTAGTCCCAACTTCATGCTATGGCTTAGAGTAATGCGATTCGTAATGGACTCCATGCACGATGGTCATGAATGTGACCTGGTAAATTTCATGAGAAGAAGTATGACCTCTTTAGTGTAAATTGATTTTTAAGATCGAAATCTGCATGGATGAACATTAAAATGTCTTCAAGGATAAATTGGTAGGCAAAGAGTTTACACCAATTGCAATGCTTTGATCCATTCGATAATACTTAGTGATTAAAGTATATCATAATAGTATGATATCAATTGGATCTCAAGAACCACCTTCTTGAAAACGACTCTAGAAGAGGTAGTATATTTTATATTCACCTGTGGGTTCGTAGATCCTAATTATTCTAAGTTAATTTGCAAGCTTAAGAGGATGTCTTAAGTAAGCACTAAAGAGTTGGATTTAGTTTGTCAATCATGCCATAAAATATTTCTCGATATCTCGAGGAATTATGTTGATACATGAAGTTTAGTGGGAGTAATGTGGTTTTCATCAGTCTTATATGTGGAGACATATTGATCATTTTAGATGATGGAAGATTTTGGAGAAGTAGAATACATCTCTTAAATATCTTGATTTATGGAGATGAATGTAACACCAGCAAATGTACCCTATTTTATTTTAAAATATTATACGGATACTAGTTAGCGTAATTTTAGATTTAGTCTAGAACTTAGTTTCCCATGTCTAATTTAGCAAATCCGAGTTCGTATTCGGACTCTACACGAACTTCCGTGTGGGTTACGCCTTAAGTCGCTTTTGGGATTTTTCCCCCATATTTCTCCACTCACCTTATAACCCTACCTCCCTCACTTTTTCCACTCACCTTCTGTAACAACCCGAAAAGTACCCAATTTTTCTAGTAAAAATATTTACTAACACTTTTCAGCAGACTTAAGGTTTTAAAATAGAAATTTTTGTTCCGAGTCGTATTTTGAAATTCCGCGTTCGTATTTGGAATTTCTGAGAGATTTCATGAAAGGACCGTTTTTAGTCATCTTTGACTTTTCTTGACTTTTAAGTCGTCTTTGACTTTTTCTTGACTTTTTAAAGTCGTCATTGACTTTTCTTGACTCTTAAGTCGTCATAAACTTTTCTTGACTTTTAAGTCATCTTTGACTTTTCTCGACTTTTTAGTCAACTTTGACTTTCGTTGACTTTTCCCGACTCGCCTCGTAATTTTAAAGACCGAAATTATATTTAAAAATAATAAATTTAATTTATTTTTATTAAGATTTATCGGAATTTATGATAATTTAATATAATTATTTTGAATTTATTCTGAATTTAAAGAATAACTTTTACGGTTTTAACCGAACGTCATTTAACTATTCCCGGGTCAACTTAAGTCCCGAAACCCGACTTTGACATGAGTCACACGCGCCATGTCACTTTTTTTCCACTCCTATTAGATCTTTTAATTAATATGATTAAACTAATAAAAATATCTAAGATATTTGTAACTTTATCGGTCTGTCAACTTAAATTCCGCAATCGCTTAAAAACAGACCCGATTTCTCTTCTTTTCTCACGTCTCTTTCTCCTCTCTTAAAGCTTGATATTTTCTTTCTTTTCATTACTCACAACAACTTTTCATTTTCCAACAAATCAACTTAAGATCAAATTAATCGTTCTTCATCGTTCTTGAACGTTCTTCGTCGTTCTTCATCCGTTCTTCGTCGTTCTTGAGCAAAATCATCATACAACCTTCATTTCTTAATTAAATCCGTCCTAACTTATATTTCTAGAATCTCCTCTTCGCTCTCCATCTTCTAGTACGGTTTATTTTCAATTCCGTCAAAATCGTTTTCAAATTTAATTATGGAAAATCAAGTTTAAATTCTAATCATGTTGTTCTTGTCATTTCTTATAGGGGAAGATTTTGAAGACGAGTTTGGTGACTCGTATATTTTAGGAGAAGATTAGAAGACGGGTTTCTTATTTTTCTTTACTTCTTATTTTGGTGCTACTTGATTTTGCTAGCTAGGTAACGATTCCGAGTTACTCGACGAATATATGTTACATGGTTTTTGTTTCTTTTATTTTTGGTTCATGTTTTGTTTTGGTTCATGTTATTATGATTTAAGGATTTTTAGTTAGTAACATGTTAAGTAGTGGTTATTATTGTGTTTTATGAATTTATAACATGTTGGTTGTTCTTGAAGAATTTGGATGATTTTTCATAATAATGATTTTTGTATGATGGATGGTTAAATTGGTTGTTAAAATGGTTGTTGGTTAATTAAAACATGTTAGAATTACTTTGGTGTGAATGATGGTGGTGGCCGGAAATGGGTGGCTGTGAACCGGACCAAACCAGCCGGTCCAGGCCGGTTCAGACCCGGTCTGGGTTGGTCCATGGTGGGTCCGGGTTTTAGTCTTTGAGTTGTGTCGATGTTTGATTGTTTGGTTGTTGTTTTGACGGGTTTTAAATATGTTAAGCATGCGGGAAATATTAGGAAACGGTTTTTAGTAAAATCGAATAAAAACCCAAAACAGCCAAATCAGGCCCAAAATAGCCGTGGGCCCATCCAGGCCCATGTTGGGGTCGGCCCAAAGCAGCCCGTGGGTCCCTCTTTGGGATTTGTGACGGTTTTTGAGTTATTGTCATTTTATCGTGTTTTGTAATTTTTAGCAAGTGGGAAATTTTAGTAAGTAAATTATTTAATTAAAAGCTTTTCATTATATTATTATTTCTCACATGTTAGAAATCATAATACGAGATGGTAGTTTAAATTGATATCCGTTAAGTTAAACGGGTTTTCGTATGATTTTAATAATTCACATGTTAGAAATAGAATGAAATAACATGAAATGAATGTGATAGTCTTATGTTCAAGCCTCGAGGGCTAAGACTCTGTTTCTAGCCGGTTTGACCAAACGGGTTTGGTCAAACTAAGATCTAGTCAGCCCCGTTTTGACTGATGACCCGTCGCGGGACTCGGGTCGGGGATTTGTCTTCAGGTAAGGTTTTCTTTAATGAATGAATGAATGAGCCTTAGTAGATATGAGGCGATATGATATTTGAATATGATTTATATGCAATTAGTCACCTGATAGGATGTTTTTCCCGTGACTGTTTAATTATATGGTTGGTGTCGTGTTGACTAAGTACCCATAGAGAATTATGAGTATATGGCGTCTTGACCATTCTAATTCTAAATGAGTATCTTGGACCATGACATTGATAGGCCCGTACTATCTTTAACGAGCATATGTAGTTTGCCGCTTGATAGCTTCTGTGTCCCGGCTTGGTGGGTTTATATCCAAGTCGGGGTATGGCTGCCATTGTTTCCACTTTGGGAAATGAAGCCAGTTTAAGTACTAGCCAACCCCTTTGATGGATCTTCTTAGGGTGTACTCATGTGATTGTATCATGGGTCTTGGATGAGATGGATCTTCGCATTTCTCTGGGTCTGAGCAGTCTAGGTTTAGGGTTGAGTCGTATCTTGGACATGTTTCTGAGAGGAACCTCTGAGCTAAGATATGTGCTTTGGATCTGGGCCATGTTATTGGTGTAACCGCTGAGCCCAGATGTGTGCTTGGTATTTTGGCCATGTAATTAGCGTGACCGCTGAGCCTTAATATTTAAGTATATCCTACCTCGTGGTATAGACTCGAGTTACAGAAGTCTTCTATTGACTGTCCTAAGAACTTATGCCTGTTTGTAGAAGTATTGGTCTTTCATGTTTGATGATTCTATGAGTTTTAGAAGGTGAGATGCAAGCCGGCTAAGATTGATAGAGTTTGGATTACCGATTGTTAACTGATTCACATGATACGTGTTGATTAGGGTTTGAGTGTATCACGGCCATGTTTCTGAGAGGAACCTCTGATCTAGCATACCAGCTTCCCTACCTCGAGTATAGTTTATTATCGGTTTCACATGATAGCTTTCACATGCTAGGTTATTTGTTAGTTATCTGTTTCATAACATGGATAGCATATCATATATGTTAAAGTTTTGTATTGTTCATATACATTGCTTTTATGTTATTCATGTTTTATTAAACTCGACATTTCGTGGCTGGGAGGACTCGGAGTTACTCCCCACTGACTGTGGCTTCCGTGTTTATATTTAATGCGGTCGAACAGGTGGTGAATGCATATTTGGGGTACATTGACGAGCTAGCGAGCGAAGTATTTACCTTGGACCTATATTCGGTTCTTAGATTGTATATTATTATACACTCGTTTTATTTCCGTATTTATACGGGAGATATGTCTCCCGTCTTGTATATTTCTTTTGTATAATATTATTTCCGTTTTGTAATGACCCTTTTTATTTATGACACCCTTCGTTATGTATTTAAATTATTTTTTTTCTTTCCGCAAATTTGAGGGTGTCACACCTTCTTCCTCACCTAGTAACCAAAACCCTAAACCCCATTTTTGAATCAACTCAAACTTCTCACTACTCCTTCATTACTCACTCAAATCCTTTAATTTTCATCATAATCTTCCCCTCTTATCGTCCTCTACCTTTTGTGGTAATAAAATTGCCGTCTTTCTCATTATCAATTTTTCCGTCTTTCTCAAAGGTGAATTATATACATCTTTTGTTGTATTTGTATAGGTGGACACCTTCAAGACCCCGACAAGGATTACTACCTCGTGGAGGAGGACCTAGACGACGATTGACGACGCACAAAGGTAACGGCGAAGGGTTACTCGATATCAATACGTGTTTTAGTGCTTTAATTGTTGTTTACTAAATGTCTATTGACAATTGTTAGGCATTTAATGTGTTTTAGTAATAGTGAATATGGTTAGAATTAGATGAGTATTGTTAGAATTTGTATTGGTTAAGGATTGTTGATGATTGTTGATAGTTGATGATAGTTATTGGTAATTGTTGAAGATTATTGGTGAAGTATAGTGATTTACGTGTGAATGTGGTCCCAGCCGGCCGACCGGCCGCCCGTCAGCCGACCGGCGGCAGTCAGCCGACCGGCTGGGAACACGGATGACATTTTTGAGAAATCTTGGTGTTGTGTAATTCCCAGCCGTGTAGCCGGCTGCCGGTCCCCCTGACCGGCTGGGACTCCCCTGTATTTTGAATGTTTTTCGTTTGTTGCTGAAGTGCCAGTCGGGTAGCCGGCGGTTGGTCCCTTGACCGGTTGGCACCCCCCTGAGTTCCTCTTCCACTTCTTTCCTTATATTCTCATTTATAATAGTTTGTATGGTTCGTTTATCGTATAAATTTACGTAATAGCATTAAATACTCATGTTTAGAATATATGGTATTCCATTCGCTTATAACACATGTTTTGTGACGGTTTTTGATACGTCCCCCTTTGAGTCGGTTTTACATATGTTTTGATTTGGGCACTAATCGTTAAGTGTTATGAACTCTCATTCCCCGGCTATACCTCCTTGCTCGTTAGACTGGAATGTCGGAACGAGGAGATGTATCCCAAATGCTTGTATGCATGTTTTAGTGGAGATATGACGACGTTGTTGGGAGGCGAACGCTATGCGTTGATCGACCCGACCGTCAAATGTCGTATCTTTGCAAGGTGGTGTCATTGCATGTAGCGTACCGCTTGATTATGATGCTTGTGCTCTTTCCGCCTCTTTCGTGAAGGTTGACCGAATTTGAGGTACTCGGCTTCTCTGTTTGACCGAGTCTTGGATGCGTAATGTGTATCGCATGTCGAATCGGAACATGTTTATTCCGAGAGTCTGGCCAGGTTTAGACTAGGGCCGGATTATTATCGTCGTCCTACCGGGAGGAAATAAGTCTACATATACGAAATGTTTATCGTGTATGGTTCAGGGAAATGTTTATCTCGTGGACGTGTATTGATCATACTTGTTATGTACATGGTGCTAGTGCGTGTCATTAACCGTGAGAGATTATGTTACCATATTCGTATGTTTGGATGGATGTGTATATGTTGATTATTTGTGACCGTTGGATGACTTGGCGTGGTTTATATGTTGAGCCTCTATCGTATCAAGTATATGCCACTAACGGTGAGATGCAAGCCCTAGTGAGTATATAGTTGCCTAAGGGTGTCTTCCCCGAGTCTGTCTATAATCTGATGCTTACCGTTTTATACTTCATGCACCTATATCTCTATATATTGAAATGCTTGTTTATACTTCTCGTAATTCACATGTATATATATATGTATGCTTCTACCTTTTTATTACCGTTTATGTATGTTATTTGTGATATGGCTAGTAGAACCCGGAGTTACTCCCCACTGACTGTGGCGTTCATGTTTTTATGAATGAACAAGTTGTTTGGATGGATTTTGCTTGTTTTTGGGTTCGGGTGTGAGCTAGCAAGCGTTGTACTCGACGATTCACCCATAGATGTTTTAGCTAGTTTGCTAAACAACTTTTATGTTTGATTACGTTTTTAGAGACTATGCATGTCTCTTTGTAGTATTTTATACTTTAGTTGGTATTTATCTGACATTTCTCGTACTCTTCCTTCGGCATGTAAAAAGTTTCCAAAATATCGTATTTTCCGCTCTTTAAATTGCATGCTTGTTATATTTTATTTCCGCTATCGCGAGGGTTGTCACAGTTGGTATCAGAGCCTATGACGCTCCCGACGCACACACGTGAAACCTAAACTTAAATTACTTGACCTTGAAATAATAAATGAGAGATGGGTAAAAATTAAGGAATTTACTTGGTAGTCTCTTTGTTTATGCTAAGTGTTAGTGTAACACCCGCAAATGTACCCTATTTTTATAGTCAAAATATTTTTCGGATACTTTTCAGCGAAATTTAGTTTTAGTTTAGAGTTAAATCTTCCGAGTCGAATTTACAATTTCCGAGTTCGTATTTGGATTTTTCGCAAGATTTCAAGTAAAACCCGTCTTAAGTCGTCTTTGACTTTTTCTTGACTTTTTCCCTCATACTCCCTCATACTACCTCCTAACCTAATTCATACTCACACAACTCAAACTTACTTCATCACTAAGAAAACCAAAGAAAACCTAGCTTCCATAATCATCCAATCTTAGAATCGTCATATCTCGCTCAATTCTCGCTCAAATTCACGTAAGTTTGTCTTATTCTTCCCCTCTTATCATCCTCTATCCGTATTGATAATACAATTACCGTCTTTCTCGCTTTTCAAACTTTCCGTCTTTCTTAAGGTGAAGTAAATTCATCTTTTATTAACTATTTGTAGGTGGTGACCTTCAAGATCCCGACAAAGACTATTTCTTAGTTGAAGAGGACCTTGACGCGGAGTAAAGACGCATAAAGGTAACGGTGAAGGGTTACTCGATATCATTTACGTGTTTTACATGATTTCTATGTTAGAATTCGTATTTAGAATACGATTAGTAAGCTTAGGATTTATGTTATTAATGATGATTGTTGTTAGTTGATGATTGTTGATGATGATTATTGATTGTTGATAATTGATAGAAGTGAATTATGAGAATTGGAAATGATAGAACCTTGAATTGTTGCTCACGGATGAACTATGGTTCCCAGCCGGGTGACCGGCCGCCGGTCTGCCCACCGGCTGGGAACACATCAGTAGTGAACTTGGAATTTTTGTGTAGTGATGCTCCCGGCCGGGTGCCCGGCCGCCGGCCCTCTGACCGGCCTGGAACACACTGCATTTTCTATGAGTTTTTGTGTTATGCTCGAAGCGCGAGCCAGGGTACCGGCCGCCGGTCCTCTGACCGGCCGACAACACCGCTGTGTATTTTTCTTATAATTTCTAAAACTCGCAATTTATAATAGTTCGCATGATTCGTTTATCGTATAATTTTACGTAGTGACTTATAATATTAATGTTTTGAATATATGATATTTTATTCGCTTGTATCACATGTTTTGTGACGGTTTTTGGTATGTCCCACTTTGAGTCAGTTTTTACAAATGATACGGTCTGAGCACTAGTTTGTTATGTGCTTTGTACTCTCATTTCCTTGGCTACCTCCACGTTCGTAAGGCTGGAATGTCGGAACGGGGAGGTATCCTACTGCTTAAATGCATGTGTTAGTGGGCATACGACGACGTTGTTGGGAGGCGAACGCTATGCGTTGATCGACCCGGCCGTCAAATGTTGTGTACTTGCGAGGTGGTGTTATTTGCATGTAGCGTACCGCTTGTTATGAGGCTTGTGCTCTTTTCCGCCTCTTTCGTGAATATCGACCGAATTTGGGGTACTCGGCGTCAATGATTGACCGAGTCTTGGATGCGAAATGTCATCGCTTGTCGAATCGGAACACGTTTATTCCGAGAGTCTGGCCAGGTTTAGACTAGGAACCGTATTATTATCGTCGTCCTACCAGGAGGAAATTAGTCTACATATACGAAATGTGATCGTGTATGCGTTCAGGGAAATGCTTATCTCGTGGATGTCTGTTAATCATACTTGCCATGTAAACGGTGCTAGTGCGTTTCATTTCCCGTGAGAGAGGTCGTCAATGTATTGTTATGTGTGGATGGGTGGTTACATGATTGATTATTCATGATCATACCATGACTTGGTATGGTTTGTTTGTCGAGTCTCAATCTTATCAAACTTATACCGGTAACGGTGAGATGCAAGCCCTAGTGAGCGTATTCGGTTGCCTAAGAGTGTCTTCCCCGAGTCTTTGTATAACATGATGGATTCAGATTTGTATTCCATATGCTCTTATCATTATATTTTGAATTGCCTATCTATCCTTATCGTATCTCACATGTATATCTATATGTATGCATGCTCTATTTTTGTATTTCCTTCTATGTACGTTTAATGTGATATGGCTTGGAGAACCCGGAGTTACTCCCCACTGACTGTGGCGTTCATGTTTTTCATGGATGAACAGGTTGCTTGATTGGATGGCTTTTTGCTTGTGGTATTTTGGGTTCGGGTGTGAGCTAGCGGGCGTTGTCCCTGGATGAAACACCTCTAGACGTTATTTTAGCTAGTTGCTAATCACTTTGACATTGTTAACCTTTTGAGAGACTACGTCTCTTGTTGTAGTATATTTCGTACTTTGGTTTGTAATATTTGACACACCTCGTATTTTCTATCTTGCATGTATAAAGGTTTTTAAAATACCGTATTTCCGCTAATTAAATCACATGCTTGTATGTTTTTATTTCCGCATTCGCGAGGGTTGTCACAGTTGGTATCAGAGCTTTATCGCTCCCGACGCACACACGTGAACCCTAACTTAAACTACTTGACCTTAAAAATAATAAATGAGAGTTGGGTAGAAGTTAAGGACTTTACTTGGTAGTCTATTTGTTTATGCTAATTGATAGGAGTAACTTAATTTGTTTTTGTTTCTTATGAAGATGGTTAGACCACGAATGGTAGAGAATGTCGTGTTGGAAGCTCTTACTCAAGTGCTGAAAAATTAGCAAGATGCAGCTTTAGCTCATGCCAACCAAGTTCCCCCTCGAAGGGAAGATAACCATCAAGGTGGCTACGCATGGGTAGCTGGACAAATAGCTAGAAGTAAGATTGTACCATATGGTGGAGAGCCGGACCCTACGGACTTATCCGATTGGTTCCGTGAGATGGAGAAGCAGTTCGATCTATACCAAGTCCGAGAAGAGGACAAGGCGAGGATCGCAAAGCACTTCCTGGTGAGGGAAGCTGATAATTGGTGGGCTATCACTAGTGCCACTGCTACTCTCAAAGATGACTTCAACTGGGCTTGTTTCAAAGCTCTAGTGGAAGGTAGATTCTATCCTAAAGAGCTTAAACAATAAAGGCTCAAGGAGTTCATTGACTTTAAACAAGGTAACTTGTCAGCTCAGGACTTCACTACGGAGTTCAATAAGCTTGCTCATTTTGCTCCGAGGCTTATCCGAGATGACGAGGACCGAGCCTTCTATTACCGTAACAAGCTGAGTGCCGTTCTTCAAAGTAAAGTGAGAAGGAATACTACTTCCTTAGGGGATCTTTATGACGATGCTTTGTGGGCCGAAAATTCTATGAAGGCTATTAGAGATGAAGCTTTGATGAATAATCCCTCTCCTTCTTACGCTCCTAGGCCAAATGTTTATGGGAAGAGACCATTCATTCCGTCTTCCTCTAGCTCTTATGCTAACAAGAGGAGATTCATTCCTCCTTCCAATGCAAATGCAAGAGCTCCCGCTCCTTTCATTCCTAGAGCTACTTCAAATGTGGCTCATAGGCCTTATGCTCCTCAAGCTCAAGCTCAAGGTCGCCAATGTAACCGTTGTAGACTTCCACACCACCCCGGTGTGTCTTGTTCCAACCGACCTTACATTTGCTACTTTTGTCAAAAGGGTGGTCACCGTTATGAGGAGTGCCCCGATTGAAAGTTACCCCCCCTCCTGCTAAACCTAAGGGTTCTATCTTTGTCATGAGCCGTGCCGAAGCCGACGCTCATCCGGAGATCATTACGGGTATGTTCTCAATCTTAGAGCAACCGTGTCTTATCCTTTTTGATACCGGTGCTTCAATGTCTTTTGTGACTTCGACATATGCTAATAAATTATCTATCGAGCCTACATCTAGTGAGGATACTCCCATATCCTTACCATCCGGAGATATTATCTCTTGTTCTACTCTTTATCCTAATGTACCAATATCTATTGCGGGTTCTATCTTCCCCGCTAATCTCCTTAAGTTTCCTCTAGGAGAGTTCGATATAATTTTAGGTATTGATTGGTTAGCATTGGTTCATGCTAGGTTCGAGTGTCGTGACCAAAAGATTTATTTAAAGAGTCCTTTAGGAGTTAGAATAACCTATAAGGGATCTCATCCCCGAAAAGGTGTGTCTTTGATTTCCGCTATGAAGTTGGTAAGTATGGTAAGAAAAGGTCACCAAGCATACTTGTGTATTGTGACTTCTTCTACTACCTCTTTGCCAAGTATTGAAGATGTGCCTATTGTTCATGAATTTGTTGATGTATTCCCCGATGACTTGCCCGGGATCCCTCCCGAGCGTGATGTTGAGTTCTCTATTGATCTTGTACCTGGTTTTGGACCCATAGCCAAAGCTCCTTATCGTATGGCTCCGACCGAATTGAAAGAATTAAGGAAGCATCTAGATGATATGATTGAGAAGGGTTTTATTCGACCAAGTGCCTCGCCCTGAGGTGCTCCCGTTCTTTTTGTGAAAAAGAAAGATGGTTCTATGAGGCTTTGTATTGATTATCGTGAGTTGAATCGGATTACAATCAAGAATAGGTATCCTTTGCCAAGAATTGAAGATTTGTTTGATCAACTAAAGGGTGCTTCTACTTTTTCTAAGATTGATTTGAGATCCGGTTATCACCAAATTCCTGTTCGTGATATTGATATTCCAAAGACCGCTTTTAGTACAAAGTATGGTCATTATGAGTTCAAGGTGATGCCTTTTGGATTGACGAATGCTCCCGCTATCTTTATGGATCAAATGAACCGCACTTTTAGTGAGTATCTTGATAAGTGTGTTGTGGTGTTCATTGGCGATATTCTTATTTTCTCCAAGTCCGAAGAAGAGCATGCTATTCATCTAAGGACTATTTTGGGTGTTCTCCGTTGTCAAAAGTGGTATGCTAAATTCTCCAAATGTGAATTTTGGTTATCTAAAGTGTCCTTTCTTGGGCATGTGATTTCTAAAGAGGGTGTAATGGTGGATCCTTCAAAAATTGAGGCCGTTGTTGATTGGAAGAGTCCGACCGATATTAGAGAGATTCGAAGTTTTCTTGGTTTAGCTGGTTATTACCGTAGATTTGTCAAGGATTTCTCTAAGCTTGCTAGACCGATGACCCAGTTATTGAAGAAGGAAACCAAGTTCCTATGGAATGAAGCTTGTGAAGCTGCCTTCCAAGATTTAAAGAAGAGGTTAACTACCGCTCCGGTGTTGACTTTGCCTGAAGATGGTGTAGACTTTGATGACTATTGTGATGCTTCTAAAATGGGATTGGGTTGTGTTCTTATGCAAATTAGGAAAGTGGTGGCGTATGCTTCGATGCAGTTGAGAGTTCATGTGTAACACCCGTAAATGTACCCTATTTTTATAATGAAAATATTTTACGGATACTTTTCAGCGTATTTTAGTTTTATTTTAGAATTTAATGTTCCGAGTCGAATTTGGAATTTCCGAGTTCGTATTTGGAATTTCCGCGAGATTCCATGTGAATCCCGTCTTAAGGCGACTTTGACTTTTCCCTTGACTTTTTCCACTTACTCCTACATATACTCCCCTCATAACCTAATTTCCCTCACAACTCAACATCTTCTTTCTTCCTCACTAAGAAACCAAAGAAACCTAGCCTCCATTTTTTATCCGTCTTTGAATCATCATATCTCATTCGTTTCTTGCTCAAATTCACGTAAGTTCGTCTTATTCTTCCCCTCTTAGCTTCCTCTATCCGTATTGGTAATAAAATTACCGTCTTTCTCGCTTTTTAAATTATCCGTCTTTCTCAAGATGAATGATATTCATCTTTTCTTATCTAATTGTATGTAGGTGGAGACTAGGAAGGTTTAGAAATCGATTAAAGACGCGAAAAGGTAACGGTGAAGGGTTACTCGATATCATTTCCGTGTTTTATGTGTTTTCTAGGCTAGTAATCGTATTTAGATTATGGTTAGTATGCTTAGGACTTGTGTTGTTGTTGATGGATGTTGTTAGTTGTTAATTGATATGAGAATTGATGGTTTGTGATGATAAATGAGGATTTTGTTGTTGGTAACTTGTTGGAAATTGATCGTCCCTGAATCCCGTGTGGGACGCAGGCTGCGTCGTAGGACGCAGGCTGCGTCGTGGTGACGCAAGCAGCGTCACTCGCTGTCGACAGAAATTTTTCTGCACTGACCCATTTTCGTAAAATGATCATATCTCCTTCGTTACTTGCTTGTTTTGGACGTGTGACATCCCGTTGGAACCGTAAGAGAATAAGCTATCTCCTCCATTTAGAATTTCTGCATTTGCATGTCTAGAACTCTAGTTATGACCGTTTGAAGTGGATCCTTGTTTTCGTTGGTTTCCAAACAACGTTGTTTTGGAGAGGTGATCTATGTTTTTATTCATTATGCTTCATAAACTTGTTGTAATGCTTATGTATCATGTATTGACTCATGTTTATCATATTTAAACTTATATGATTCCCTATTCTCATGTTTGTGACGGTTTTTGGTATGTTTCCACTTTGAGTCGGTTTTTACAAACGTTACGGTTTGAGTACTATTTTGGTATGTGCTTTGTACTCTCATTCCCTTGGCTACCTCCACGTTTGTAAGGCTGGAATCTCGGAACGGGGATGTATCCTACTGCTTAAATGCATGTGTTAGTGGGCATACGACGACGTTGTTGGGAGTTGAACGCTATGCGTTGATCGACCCGGCCGTCAAATGTTGTGTACTTGCGAGGTGGGGGTGTTATTTGCATGTAGCGTACCGCTTGTTATGAGGCTTGTGCTCTTTTCCGCCTCTTTCGTGAATTGATCTACCGAATTTGGGGTACTCGGCGTCATGTGTAAGACCGAGTCTTGGATGCGAAACTTGTATCGCATGTCGAATCGGAACACGTTTATTCCGAGAGTCTGGCCAGGTTTAGACTAGGAACCGTATTATTATCGTCGTCCTACCAGGAGGAAATTAGTCTACATATACGAAATGTTTGATCGTGTATGAGTTCAGGGAAATGCTTATCCCGTGGATGCCTGTAATCATACTTACCATGTACACGATGCTAGTGCGTTTCATTTACCGTGAGAGAAGTCGTCTTGTGTCGTCGTCTTTGAATGCGTGATTTCATGATATTGTTCATGGTCATTGCATGATTGGACACCGTCAATGTCTTGGTTCGTGAATGGATGATAATATGTTGGATTTAATGTGATCATCGCATGACTTGACTTGGGTTGTCTGTCGAGTCTCAATCTTATCAATCGTATACCGCTAACGGTGAGATGCAAGCCCTAGTGAGTGTATTCCGTTGCCTAAGAGTGTCTTTCCCGAGTCTTTGAATAACATGATGGTTTCGGATTTGATTTCCACATGATCTTATCATTTTATATCGGATTGCCTATCTATTCTTATCGTATCTCACATGTATATTTATATGTATGCATGCTCTACCTTTGTATCTCCTTTGATGTACGTTTAATGTGATATGGCTGGGAGAACCCGGAGTTACTCCCCACTGATTGTGGCGTTCATGTTTTTCATGGATGAACAGGTTGCTTGCATTGGATGACTTTTTGGATATGATATTTTGGGGTTCGGATGTGAGCTAGCGGGCGTTGTCCCTGGAAGTTTCACCTCTGGACGATTTTAGCTAGTTTGCTAAACACTTGTTCTTTGTTAACATTTTGAGAGACACCGTCTCTTTGTTATTTTCCGCACTTAGTTTGTAATATTTTGACACACCTCGTGTTATATATATCTTGCATGTTTAAAGGTTTTTAAAATACCGTATTTCCGCATATTATTTCACATGCTTGTATGTTTTATATTTCCGCATTTGCGAGGGTTGTCACAATGCGGGTATTACCCGATGATCTTTGTGCCAAGTTTAGAAGATTGAAGTTGGAATTCGTGGAGCGGGGATTTGTTTATGTCGGTGCTATGACTGCCGAGCCTGTTTTTCTCCGTGAGATCCGCGAAAGCCAAGTTGATGATCTTACCTACAAGTCTATTCATGCCAAACTTCTTGAAGGTAAAGGTAAAGATTTCAAGTTTGATAATGAAGGTGTTCTTCGTTTCCATGGTCGCTTATTTGTTCCTAATGCTCTTAATTTGAGGAAGCGAGTTCTTGATGAAGCTCACCTTTCCCCTTATTCTATTCACCCCGGAGGTGATAAGATGAACAAGGATTTGAAGCTACAATTTTGGTGGCCGAACTTGAAGGGTGATGTTGTGTCATATGTTGGTAGATGTCTTATTTGCCAACAAGTGAAGATTGAACACAAGAGGCCCGGTGGATTGTTACAACCGTTGGATATTCCGCTATGGAAGTGGGAATCTATTTCTATGGATTTTGTTATGGCTTTGCCGAGAACCGTTGGAGGTAAAGATGCCGTTTGGGTGGTGGTTGATCGATTGACCAAGTGTGCTAGATTTATTCCGATCAAAGAAACTTGGAGTTTGGATCGCTTAGCGAAAGCCTATGTTGATGAAATTGTTAGATACCATGGTGTTCCTAAGGATATTATATCCGACCGAGATCCGAGATTCTGTTTGAGATTTTGGAAAGCTTTGCAAGAAGCCATGGGTAGTAAGTTGTTGATGAGTACTGCATTTCATGCCGCTACGGATGGTCAGACAGAGAGGACTATTCAGACTTTAGAAGACTTGCTTAGGGCTTGTGCTCTTGACTTCCAGTTTAGTTGGGAAAAGAGTCTACCGTTGGTGGAGTTTTCTTACAACAACAGTTATCATGCATCTATCAAGATGGATCCATATGAAGCTCTTTATGGAAGGAAATGTCGGAGTCCTATATGTTGGAATCAATTGAGTGATGTTCGTGACTTAGGCCCCGATGTTCTTGTTGAGACTGTTGATAATGTGAAGGTCATTCGTGATAGAATGAAGGCCGCTCAAGACCGTCAAAAGTCTTATGCCGATATCCGAAGAAGGCCGTTAGAGTTTGAGGTTGGAGATAAAGTGTTTTTGAAAGTATCTCCAATGAAGGGTGTTAAACGGTTTGGTGTTAAGGGTAAATTGAGCCCGAAATACATTGGACCTTTTGATATTGTAAAGAGGATTGGTGCCGTTGCTTATAAGTTGGATTTGCCCCCGAATTTGGCTAAGGTTCATAATGTATTCCATGTTTCTCAATTGAGAAAGTATATTAGTGATCCGAGCCATGTCTTTCAAGTTGAATTGCCCGAGCTTGAACCGAATTTATCATTTGAAGAGAGGCCGATCCGCATCCTAGATCGTAAGGATAGGAAGTTGAGAAGTAAAGTAGTTCCTTTGGTGAAAATCTTGTGGAGAAGTGCTAATGTCGAAGAAGAGACTTGGGAAACGGAAGCTTCTATGCGTAGTAAATATCCGAGTCTTTTCGAGTAAGGTATCTTTCTTTCCCTCAAGTTTTGAGGGCGAAACTTTTTAAAAGGTGGGGTGATTGTAACACCCGGAAATGTACCCTATTTTTATAATGAAAATATTTTACGGATACTTTTCAGTGAATTTAAGTTTTAATATATAAATTAATATTCCGAGTCGAATTTAGAATTTCCGAGTTCGTATTTGGAATTTCCGCGAGATTCCATGAGAATCTCGTCTTAAGGCGAGTTTGACTTTCTTTGACTTTTTCCACTTATACTCCCTCATACTTCTTTAACCTATTTTTCATGCAACACAAATTCAACCTTACTTCTTCCTTAAGCAAAACCAAAGAAACCCTTGCCTCCATAATCTTTCCGATCTTTGAATCATCGTATCTCCCTCGTTTCTTGTCGAAATTCGCGTAAGTTCGTCTCATTCTTCCCCTCTTATCTTCCTCTATCCGTATTGATATTAAAATCATCGTCTTTCTCGCTTTTCAAACTTTCGTCTTTCTCAAGATGAATTTTATTCATCTTTTATGATCTATTTGTAGGTGGTGACCTCCAAGATCCCGACAAAGACTATTTCCTTATTGAAGAGGAGCTTGACGAGTAGTGAAGACGCATAAAGGTAACGGTGAAGGGTTACTCGGTATCATTTACGTGTTTTATATGCTTTATATGCTAGAAATCGTATTAGAATACGATTAGTAAGCTTAGGAATCATGTTATGAATAATGAATGTTGTTAATTGATGAATGTTGATGATGTATAATGATTGTTGATAATTATTAGAAGTTAAATATGAGAATTGAAATGAATTGAGCAAGTGAAGAAGGTTCTCGGGTGGAGTTGTGTTCCCAGCCGGGTGACCGGCCGCCGGTCCCCTGACCGGCTGGGAATACATCAGAATGAACTTTGGAATTTTGGAATTTTTGGGTAGTGGTGTTCCTGGCCGGGTGCCCGGCCGCCGGCCCCCTGACCGGCCTGGAGCACACTGCTCTGTTTTCTATGATTTTTGGATTTTGGCTTGATGCGCGAGCCGGGGTACCGGCGGCCGGCCTCCAGACCGGCCTGGAACACGGCTGTGTTTTATTCTTACATTTTCTAAAACTCGTAATTTATAATAGTTCTCAATGATTCGTTTATATCGTATAATTTTTACTAGTGACTTGTAATATTCATTTTTGGAATATGATATTTCATTCGCTTGTATCACATGTTTTGGTGACGGTTTTTGCTATGTCCACTTTTGGCTGTTTTTTACAAATGATAACGGTTTGAGCAGCTATTTTGTCTTGTGTCTTGTACTCTCATTCCTGGCTACCCTCCACATTCGTACGGCTGGAATGTCGGAACGGAGAGGTATCCTACTGCTTAAATGCCTGTGTTAGTGGGCACATGACGACGTTGTTGGGAGTTGAACACTATGCGTTGATCGACCCGGCCGTCAAATGTTGTGTACTTGCGAGGTGGTGTTATTTGCATGTAGCGTACCGCTTGTTATTAGGCTTGAGCAATTTTTCCGCCTCTTTCGTGAATTGATCTACCGAATTTGGGGTACTCTGCGTCATAACTGATTGACGAGTCTTGGATGCGAAACGTTGTATCGCATGTCGAATCGGAACACGTTATATTCCGAGATCCTGGCCAGGTTTAGACTAGGACCGTATTATTATCGTCGTGCTACCAGGAGGAAATTAGTCTACATATACGAAATGTAGCATCGTGTATGCGTTAAGGGAAATGTTATATCCCGTGGATGCCTTTTAATCATACTTGCCATGTACACGGTGCTAGTGCGTTTCATTTACCGTGAGAGATGTCGTCCTTGTGTCGTCGTTCTTGAATGCGTGATTTCATGACTTATTATTCATGGTCATTGCATGATTGGGCATTGTCAATGTATTGGTATGTTTGAACGGATGATAATATGATGAATTTATTGTGGTCATCGCATGACTTGGCATGGTTGTTTGTCAAGTCTCAATCTTATCAAACTTATACCGCTAACGGTGAGATGCAAGCCCTAGTGAGCGTATTCGGTTGCCTAAGAGTGTCTTCCCCGAGTCTTTGTATCACATGATGGATTCGGACTTGTAACTCTTATGCTCTTATCATTATATATGGAATTGCCTATCTATTCTTATCGTATCTCACATGTATATCTATATATGCATGCTCTACTTTTGTAATTCCTTTTATGTACGTTTAATGTGATATGGCTGGGAGAACCCGGAGTTACTCCCCAGTGATTGTGGCGTTCATGTTTTTCATGAATGAACATGTTGCGTGCATGCATGGCTTTTTGCTTATGCTATTTTGGGTTCGGGTGTGAGCTAGCGGGCGTTGTCCCTGGAAGTTTCACCTCTAGACGATTTTAGCTAGTTTTGCTAAACACTTGTTCTTTGCTAACATTTTGAGAGACCTAGTCTCTTTGTTGTATTTCGTACTTAGTTTGTAATATTTTGACACTCCTCGTTTTATCTATCTTGCATGTATAAAAATTTTTAAAATACCGTATTTCCGCATATTATTTCACATGCTCGTATGTTTTATATTTCCGCATTCGCGAGGGTTGTCACATAATTGATTAAATTAACAAAAAGCTAGTTACTCAAAACATTAGTTGTCACAAAAATCATGTTCTTTTCAGTAGAAATGTACTGTATTTATTGGAGCTGAAATGAACTGAACTGATCAAGCCAGGTTCAGGTAAATGAAGTTGAAGTGAACTGAAATGAGGTAAAGCCCCTTCGTCCGTTTGATTTGTTACTTTATTCCTTGAACAAGGGGTGAGATGTGTTTGTTGATCTGACGGGGTCTTCTCCCTTGACTCACTCTGGGATGTCTGATTTTGTGCCCGATCGTGTTGTCGCTGATGCTACTCAGCGTAAGTGTGCCAAGTATCGGGATTCGTGCACAACGGCGGGTTATGGTTTTTTGCCCTTCTCCTTCTCTTTGCTGGGGGAGCTAAATGTGTATATTGTTGCCTTGCTTAAGCGGATCCTTAAATTCTCTGTGTCTCAGGATGTCGGGGCTCGAGCTGCCGCTTACATTTTTCCTAAAGTTACCTTCGCTGTTGCTAAGGGAGTGGGATCCTAGATAGTATCTCGGCTACCCACAAATTTCTTGTAAACTCGATATTGATCTTAATAAAAGTTGCAGTTCTATAAAATAAAAAAACAATTATAGATTTACTTTACTAAAGAGATAATGATAATGATAAATCCATATGACCCGATTCGAGACTCGACCCGCCCTAGTCGTTTGACAGGTCAGTTACAAAGTGAGATTGTTGTTACATAAATTGCATGACAACCAATAAAAAGCCGTTGCTCTTCTTTACGTGGTCCCTTAAAGTGACTTAAACATCACCTTTGATTAAACCACTCCTTTTGCTCCTTTTGCCCTTTTAGGGGTTTTTATTTATCAAATACTTATATTCAAATTTAGCCGTTGTAGTTACACCCTACTCCTTTCAACCATATTTAAATATACGTATCAAACAGTTTCCTTTAATTCCTTCACACTTCTCCTTACGCTCCACACCTTCCATATATATTCCTCCCTATATAACATAAAATCTACCCCATCAATATATTTTCCTTCCTACTTAATCCTCCATCCTTGTACAACAAGCTCTATATACAATTCATTATTATCAACTCAATTACTCAAGCCATATAACTCCACATAATAATTTACTAGTTATACATCATCTACATTATTTAAGATGTCAAATCCATTGAGTTCAATCCTTGATGCAAAAAGATCATTCTCAATTCCCTTACTATTTTCTTCTAGTAGCGCTAGCGAATCCAGCAACAGCGAGACGGGTGAAGATAGCCCGACTAGTCTTTCGGGCCGATTCGGTATCCAAGACATATGTAAGCAATTCCCATGTAATTACAACTATAATAACAAGACATTTCCAGGGTCAAGAACATACAAACTTCTAGACGTACTTTCAGGTCATGTAGGAGGAGTTTCATGTTTAGCCTTATGTGGGGAATTTGTGCTGAGTGCATCACAAGGCAAAGATATAATTGTATGGCAACAACCCGATTTACGACAATTTACCAAATTCGGGTCAGGGGAAGGATCGGTCAAAGCCCTTGTAACGGTAGGGAATAAAGTGTTTACCGCCCATCAAGATAGTCGAATTCGGGTATGGAAGGTATCCAAGAGATCCGAGAATGTTTTTCGACTTGTTGATACGCTTCCTACGACAAAGGATTACTTAGGTAAGTTTATGAAGCAGAGCAATTATGTGGAAATAAGAAGGCATCATAAGAAATTATGGATACAACATGCGGATAGTATTTCTTGTTTGGCGGTGGAAAACGGGTTAATTTATTCGGGTTCATGGGATAAGACATTGAAAGTATGGAGATTGTCTGATTTACGGTGTTTGGATTCGGTTAAGGCCCATGATGATGCTATTAATGGTTTGGTTACTAAAAACAGAAAGGTATATTCTGCTTCGGCAGATGGGAAGATTAAGGTATGGGAAAAGGACGGGAAGAAAAGTTCGAGTTCGAGTTCGAGTTCGACTCTGAGGCTAAATGGGGTCTTGGAAGGGCATAAGGATATCTCGATTAATGCTATTTGTTTATGTGACGGAAACGGGGATACGAATATGAGGGTGTACGGAGGAGCGTCAGATGGGTACTTGATGGGATGGGAAGCGAAACAAAGCGAAAGCGGAAGCGGGAATGAGAATGTGAATGTGAATGTGAATGTGAATGATGGAGGAGGGGTGAAAATGGAATGGAAAATGGTGGTTGAAGTAAAAGCACATGAAATGGCAGTGTTATGTTTAACGGTAATGGGGGAGATTTTGTGTAGTGGATCAGCTGATAAGAGTATATGTTTATGGAAAACTGATGTAATTAACGGTGGAGTTAAGAAAGTGGGAGTGATTAGAGGTCATCAAGGACCGGTTAAGTGCTTACAAGTATCACCAATATGTGTTGGAGATGGTTATGTGCTATATACTGCTAGTCTTGATAAAACCCTCAGAGTTTGGTGGGTACCTAAGGAGATTAATCAACCAGAACAAATCTCATCTTCTTAACGTTTCATCCATCACAACGTTGATCCATTTTCCTTCTTTTCTTGTACTAATTATTACGGAGTATATTGCTAAATTTCGTAATTCCATTTCATTCTTGTATAGTAGTACGGATCCGAGTAAAATATTTTTTTGGGTGGTAAGAGTATTAAGTCTAAGCACGTTGGATTTTTTTTTTTTTTGATATAGTCCAATGTTTGACGAGAATTAAGTGTGGTTGAGCAGTCAGGTTTTTTAGTGTAAATTACTTCCTTTGTTTTTGTTTTCTTGTATGTTGTCGTCTTCAGTTTTGCTTTTAATTTCCAAGTGATTTACTTCGTTGTGAGGGGAGCTGGTGTACATTATCCATAATTTACTAATGATATATAAATATTTTGATCAATAAGTCTTGCTTGTGAGAAGAATTTGACCCGTCGTAAACTTGCGATGGGTCGGTCCGTCACAGATGAGATTTTGTGTATTTTGATTTTGCGTATTTGCTACTGTTTGTCTCAAAAGTGCATGATGCAAAAACTGTGTTTGGCTAAGCCAACTTTTCAAATTCTATCATACGTAGGACAAAATCCAATAAATCCAAATTACTTTGGTTCCGGTTGTTTTGGTGATAGAGTCAGTGGCGGACCTAGGAGATTATGAATGAAAGTGCACAATTTAAAAATAAAAAAACTTGAGTAACATAGTAAATTATTAATGATTAAACTGTCATCGTCAATATAGTAAACACCATGCCAAAAAACGTATTAGTTCTAATTAAATTAAAGTCATCCAACAAGGGATAGAAACATCAACTTTTGAAGTATTGATATTTAAATATTTGATTAGTATTAATAAAAGGATGTAATTCTTTAATAGTGAGCACTAATTGAGATTCTTCTTTTGGGAATTTAAAAAAGAAAACACTAAATCATTGTATTTCTTTATAAATCAAAAGTGACGCATAGTATATTAATATGTACATATACGTAATTCTGATTTCAAATTTGTAAATTGTAATAATACATTCTAAATTCGGACTCTATTATTCAAATTATAGTTTTAGCAACCAAGGATCTATGAGAATGTCAATTAAAGGAACAAGTAATCAAAATCTACAATGCAAAATCTCAAATAGACAACAAAGAATTAAAACAAAAGTAAAAAATATTCATAAAATCATTCAATCTATGATAATTTGAGACTAACAATATAAATTAAGATATTGGAAAGAGGGAATTTGAAAAATAGAGCTTGAAGGTTGGGCAATTTACACCAAAAGTATAGGCCAAAAAGAGAAAGGGGGAAGAAAGAAAAGTTAAAAGTTACTCCGTAAAAGTGAAAATTAGAGTGCTTATGGGGGCTTGATCCCGAAACCACTTACCTTGAAGTTGCTGACCTTTCCGCTGAACCACCAGTCTTCTTTTGTTTATTATCACACGCAAATTGTATATATTGTAAGTTTTCGTTTATTTTAAAATTAAAAGAAATCCACCAACCAAAGGTTCGCACGTGCGGTGTTGTGCGCACCCCTGGGTCCGCCACTGGATGGAGCTAATAGTTGACGGTGCCAACAGTCAAACCGGTGAAAAAAAGAGTATATTATACATTACTCTATTTTAAAATTAAGTTTTTTAAAAGTACGTACTCCATTTTTTTGTATTTGTGTGCACGATAAAAAATGACTACGGAGTATTTGATTAGGGTGAAATTAATTTAATTAATCTGAACATATTAGTGACAAATCATAATTTACTGTTCATTAAGGTCTAAGACGGATCGGACCTGGCCAATGATTTTGGGTTCGTTCTGATGCATGTCCGAAAGTTTTAGGTACAGACTTCAGTTTACAAAATTCACATTTTCGCTCTTCGTTTCGGTTCGATTCAGTCTGGTCTTGGACCGATACACACCCCTACCTATAGAACCGCCTCACCGAGGGGAGGCACGTCATAGGATTGATACCGATTTGTAAAGCTCTAAAACGAATGAAAGGGTTAAAACAAGATTACAATTTAGGAGTCGCCACCAAATAATAAATAGTGAAAATTTTGCCATTCAATAAACATTTTGCCACATTGGATTAAGCACAAAGTAGAATTGACTTGAATACTAAAGATCGAGATTTGTCCTTATAGCATTCCACGTGTACAACGACTCTCGTGTGACAATGGATATAGACACCAATATCCAAGAGATTTGAGCAAAGGGTGGGGGTACTTATTGACAAGTTCTTTAATTGAACATCTACTTTTGACCGCTTTCTATATCGTCTTCAACTTTTTGATTGAGGCTTAAAAAATGTGTGTGAATTTATTTATATAATGCGTGAATGTATGATTGGCTATTTAGAGCCATGTATATTTCGAGTATCTCAAGTGAGTTTATGTCAATATTTTAAGTGGTAATATCCTTTGACATTTATCTTTTTTAATTAAGATATTTTGTGATTTTAGAGTGTTATATTCATAAATTACAACCAACTCAATTTCTCTATAAATACCTTTGTAGAGATCATTTTTCAGGTAAACCTTATCGAGAGACCTTTGTGCGGAATTTTCTTAGAGTAAAGTTTTTGAGTTCTTAAAAAGGTATTTTTACAGAAAAACTTTACAAGCTTTTAAAAAGGTTACTTTACGAGAGGAACGAAGAGGGTTGCTTAGTTCCTTGATAACGAGAGAAACGAGGAGGGTTGCTTGGTTCCCTGATAACGAGATAAACAAAAGTTTCTTGCTAGCGAGAGAAGCGATCTAGAGAGTCTAGTTTAGATACTTTGTTTCTTGATAACGAGAGAGACGGTTTGTAAAGTGTCTAGCTATTCTTTCAAAATTTGATTGATTAGTTTTTAATCCGGAGTACGTACTAAATTAATTAATCGAGTAATCGTGGGAATAGATCTCGGGTTGTGAGATATGACCATTTCAAAAATCCGTTGTGCACCGTATTGTCTTTTTCATTAAGTTCTTTAATTGCTTTATTTAGTGTAGTAGTATATAAACTTGGATTTAATTCATAAATCTATAGTTTAACTATTATACTAAATAGAATTGTTTGAAATCGAAAATAGACATATTTAATTCAACCCCCCCCTCTTAATTATTTCGAGTAGATCAATATACTCTTCAATTAGTATCGGAGCCTCGTTCTCTTAATTTCTTAACATCAAAAGACATTGATCTAAGCTCCGAGTCTATTTTTCGTTAGTCTTTATTTGTTATCTACACGTTTTTTTTAAATTTCAACTCTCTTAATTATTGTTGAAAGGAGCATTGAATCTTTTAATGCTCAAGGGATTGATAATATGAGACTTACCGAACAAGAAAGAGATGTAGTGAGGAAAGTAGCAACTAAATAGAATTGTTTGAAATCGAAAAAAGACATATATTTAATTCACCCGCCTCTTAAGTATTTTGAGTAGATCAATATACTCTTCAATTAGTATCAGAGCCTCGTGCTCTTAACTTCTTAACATCAAAAGACACTGATCTAAGCTCTGAGTCGTCGTCTTCGTTAGTCTTTATTTGTTATCTACACGTATTTTTTTATATTTCAACTCTCTTAATTGTTGAAAGGAGTATTGAATCTTTTAATGCTAAAGAGATTGATAATATGAGACTTACCGAACAAAAAAGAGATGTAGTGAGGAAAGTAGAAACTTATGACATATATTATGGGATTCTAGCGCGTCAACATAATAGTTGCCCACTTGAGGTATTACAATTTTATGCTTTGGTTTCTCTTGTTGATAATTGTTTAGTGGATATGGCAAACGGTAGTGTTGTGACAATTTTTATGGAGAAATTTGGTGATATGTTTGGGACTCCTTGTGATGGTGTTGAAATCGATTCTGATTCTACTTGGAACATATTAAGTGAATTAGAAAGAACGAAAGTAAAAGACTATTTTAATGAGGAAGGTACTAATAAAAGTAATGCATTATCAAAATCATTTACTCCTTCATAAAAGTCATTTACAACACTTTATATTCCTCAATCATACCAAGGAGACGTTGAAGAGAAAAACTGAATGGACATGAATTACTTGTGCTAATTGCTATATATCTTAATGAAAGATAGAATCAATTTACCTTTTCTCATATTTCAGAAAATAGCTCATGTGGCAAGAGTAGTTAAAGTAATTTCCGAAGTTACTACTTATGACTTGGTGTTCGAAATGTGAATTTCACATTTATTGGAGGAAAAGGTTGTCATTGATGATTCTAGATTCATCATTAAAGCAAAGGATGTTATGAATGATCGAGTTCTTAACTTGATGTATTTGGAAATATATAATGGTTGCCTAAGGGTTATGCCAAAGAAGGACAAAAAAGGAAACTTGAAGGATGATTGCTCGTGTGTAGGCGAAAATGCCGAAAAGCCCTTGAGAATCATGCCTACGGATCACGCCCACATGACCTCGGGAACCGTGCACCCTCATGGTGGCAATATTGAGTCCTCCTCAGTCAATGACAGTCATGGGTTGTGTAATTTGGTCCTTCCTTCCTTGAATTGCATTGAAATAAAATACGTTTAAGGCACATGAGTAGATTTTCTATGAGATGCGAGGTAAAATCAATGCATAGGAACAAATATTTATCAAACTGTTGGAGCTATTTAAAGATTTGGGTAGCACAACTAGCTTCGAATTTGAACAATAAAGACAAGTCTTGTCTATAGTAGAAGCTCATGCTAAGAATGTTATAAAGAGACATGATGAGAGTTATGAGGAGTCTAAAATGGCAAACAACAAAGCAAGTGGTGTGATCAATGTCCTTGTGAGATGTGAGAGAAAACTGGATGCAAATCCAGCTACACTTAACACATACCTATCCCGTCTTCACACTCTTTAATATCATGCCAACTTCTCATCTCCACCACCTCAAGATTAAGCATTCCTATTAATGTTATCCTAATTAGCTATAACTACAATATAAAGTCTTACTCTTTTATACTAACTAGACATATTTATACATTTTCTTATATTAGAACGATGTATAGATTCATGTTTTAAAACTTAATAATTATGTGCTAATGTTATTTGACTATTATATTATGATTAATGAATAATATTATTCTAGTTGCTAACCTTCTCTCTTTGATGAGTTCAAGAGGGGAGATAGATAATCCTTGAAATAATTTTTATTAATCTCTAAACAATGGTAGAAAGTGTGCCTCGGCTCTTTCCATTAAAATTTTGTTTAATATTTGCTTTGTTGGGAAAATCTTAAGGGATGTTCTGTGACACCCTCAAATTTGCGGAAAGAAAAAAAATTATTTAAATACATAATGAAGGTGTCTGAAATAAAAAGGGTCATTACAATACGGAATAATATTCTACAAAAGAAATATACAAGACGGGAGACATATCTTCCGTATAAATACGGAAATGAA